>CAUYRH010107262.1:0-33358 GCA_963574655.1 Perodicticus potto | reverse complement strand
AAAAAAATAAATAGGGTCAGGAGAAAACTTATAAATACGGATCAAAAATGTTTTCACACAGCAAATGAGAAAATCTCATGAATGTTATGTCAATCAGGTTGATAAAAATATCTCAGATTGTATGTGAAACCCACACACTGTGCCCCATGATTGAATTATTGTACACAGCTATGATTCAATTAAAAAAAATAAATAAATAAAATTGTTCTCATTCCATGAATTGGTATCTGTTAAAAATTTAGGAAAATAAATCACTCTTCTGATAGCATTTATTCTCGGGACTTCTTTTAGTTTATGAGAGAACCGGCCATAATTTCAGCCATCCTGATCTGAATGACCCACTTCTATGAGGAAGTGAAGAGCCTGAAGTCTCATCATTGAAATTCTGAGTGGAAACCCAGCAAATGCTTCACTTCTCCCTATTTTACTTTCTTTGTATCTAGAGATAGATGATACTTAAGCGACTTTATGGGGATTTTTTTTATGCCCTTTCTATTAACTTCCAGATGGAAAATACGGTGTTTTGAAAACACTCAAATTCAGTAGGCACCATCAGGGTAACGCTAATATGAAAATAACTGCTTGTAAGGAAATGAACACAGACCTCCAATTGTGGCAGAAAATAATGTGTGCAATGTGGATAATAAATAATACCATTAAACTCTTGTATCATTCCCACTTTCTGTCAAGATAAAAAATGTGATATTTATTGCTAGGTCTGTAATTACTTTTATGCTTGAAACAGGAAGAAACAGGGTTGGTGATACAGGAGGGTATTAGTCAATGCTTTTTTTTTTTTTTGGTGGGGGGAGGGGTGGGTGAGTTTTCATTTAAAGAAAAAAAGGTTCCACTCATCTGCATCTCCTTTCTACCAACCTCCCAAAACAAAAAGGGTTTTGCCATTTCAGCCATTGAAGAGATTGATTCTCTGTCATCCCTTTCTGGGATGCGTGTCGTGGAGATTGTTGAGGAAGGATGGGGGAAAGAAGGCGGAACAGGGACGGATTATTAATTTAAGGTGATAATTCTGGATTTCCACAAACAGCGCATTTTTGTCTAGTTAGATAGATTACTTGCTATTACCACAGCAACTTAGATCTTGATTTCAATTAGGATTTCAGCCTCCCTGTGATTCCGTCCCAGCTCTCCCCCACCTTCTATCACCTTCTAGGCTTTAAAGAAAGTCAGTGGGAGTGATCCCACCAAGATGATTAGTTCTTTTCCAAATTGCAGCTGCATGCGCTATTTTGGAAAGAACTTTGATATCATCTTCAAACATTTGAATCCTAATACACCTGAAGCACAGCTCCAGAGGTGGATACAGCCCACAGTCTCACTAAAGTCAGCTTCTCTACCTACAGCAGGGGCTCAGGGAAAATCAACATCTCTCCTCCGTGAGTTCCAAGGCTAAAAATAAGGTACTTGTAGCTTGAGCACCTGAGGGCTTAAATCCCATTTTGCATTCTGTAAAGTGGCCACAATGTCTTTTTACCCTTTGTTCTATTTCATTTCTGACAGAAACCATATGAAGTTTTATTTCAAATCATTTGGTTGTTGGCGTAATGAACCTCAGATTTAGATTTGTGATTGTCTGGTGTGTGTGTGTGTGTGTGTGTGTGTTTGCGTGTGTATTTGTGTGAGTGTTTAATTAAACTGATATGAAATGCTGTCTGAGCCGAAGGCAGTAATTTTTCTTTTACTCATTGAATGTGGCGCAGATTATGGCAAGCTTCTCGTTTGTATAATCTGTTATGTAATACCACTGCATTTTAAGCATGCTGGTTTAGTCAAAAGCATTCATTTAGATGGGAATAAGACTTTAATTACACTCTTTCACCTTTACACATTTGGGGCGAGTGAATGCAGTGTCTCTGGAGACGGCACTGAATGAGCGGAGGATTCCCATCCTTGTTGCCAGCCCCGCTTCCCATTAGCTGTGTGTGACTTTGGACGAGTCGATTCCTGTAATAGTCAGGGCAGGCTAAATGCTTCAGAAAAACCTCTAGGTTCAGTTTTAGTTCTTATTCGAGTAAGACCTAAATTCACATAGTACGATGAGGCATATACTCCCTGTAGCACAAGCATGAGAATCCTTCAGAATCTCACTTACAAATGCTCTGGAGAAATAATACGGAGTAAGTTGAAAGTGTAGTATTGTAAAGATCTCTCTTCTGTTTTAGTTATGCGCAACTAAAGCCCAATTTTAATCAGTTTAAGGAGAACAGAGGACATATGAACCACCGCTGCCCCAGGCAGTGTGAGCAATCCCTGGTCCTGGGAAAGACCAGTTTCATCTTGGCCTTGGGAACCAAGACCATGACTTTGAGGTTTGCTTGCTCCGGATCCCCTCTTCTGGCTTTGTCTTCTCCCAGTGTGGATCAGCTTATCCCACTATGTTGTGTGGAGACAGGGTGGCTGATGCCTCAATTTATGCATTATGAGTCCTCATCTTCTATAAAGATCTGGCTGGACTGTGGGAGCCGCCATTCAGCAAATCCCATGAAGAAGTTGGATGCTGGCCTGGCTGTATGGGGTGCGCCACAAACAACTGTCAGCTGCAGCCATGGAATGGGGTCACCCTGCATTTGTATAAAGGATGTTATAGGAGTTATGTGAGTGGAGAGGAGGGTGGCATCTTTTGCTTTTCCCCATATGAATGACCTTCTTCTCGACTGAACACTAGAGGTACCAAATGAGGAAATTGTCAGAATCAAAATGGAGTCACTTATATCGAACTTTGTTAAAATAGAGCCAGGGACAGCTAGGAAGGGAGGGCCCTCGTGCATGACTTGTCTGATAACAAGAATGATTACAAGAAATGTTTCAAAGAGCAGCTTACTTCAGGAGTCGCCCAAGGACAGCTAGCTAGCAGTACAAGGACGGTTAGCCACTTACTGGACACACTGCCTCACAAATCCAGCCCCAAACAGCAAGGGCCTTCCGCTAACTCCAGGATCGTAAGTCCTGGGAGCTATGACCTGCCACTCACCAGTCAGAACTCAGCCCTTGTAAGATATTGCCAGTGCCATTAACTTCTCTTTCCAAACAGCTTGTGTAGCCTCCGCTTTCCCATAAACCCTAACATTTGTCTTTGTTCTTCAGATATTCTGGAGATCACTCTGGTTTGTAGGAATATCCCAGATTACAATCCTACCTTTTATATGTTTTTTCCAAATAAAATATTTTTATTGAAAGATTGGTCTCTATATTTTTATGTTGACACCAATACCCTGTAATTGTATCCTGATTAGGAAATATTCTATACCATGAACATTTTTCTTCCTCTCTTATATCTAACTTTATTTTCTTTGTCTTAGCTCCTCACAACCACATTCTTTGCTAGGTTAATCTGAAAATAAATGCCTCCTGCAGGGTTATGACTAATCACGATTTAAGGAGTTAATGCTCTCATGGTTACATTTTCACACAGGCCACCAGTGTCCTTAACTAGGAGGAATGTTCTGTTTATGGGGCATTTGTTGATGGAAGGCATGGTACTAAAAAATGAGGGTAGTGCAAAGTTAACTAGGATATGGTTCTTCTGGTGGGAATGAAACTTGCCCCTGCACAGATTGCTAACAAGTTTACTTTTGGGCTCGGTGCCTATAGCTTAAGAGGCTACGGCACCAGCCGCATACACCAGAACTGGTGGGTTCAAATCCAGCCCAGGCCTGCCAAACAACAATGACAAGTCCAACCAAAAAATAGCCATGTGTTGTGGAGGGTGCCTGTAGTCCCAGCTACTTGGGAGGCTGAGGCAAGAGACTTGCTTAAGCCCAGAAGTTGGACTTTGCTGTGAGCTATGATGCCATAGCACTCTACCCAGGGTGACAGCTTGAGGCTCTGTCTCAAAAAATAGAAAACAAGTCTACTTTTGCCACCCGGGAGGTGTTACCTTTGGATAAGTTACCTTATTTTTTTTAAACCTTGTTTTCTTTATTTCAAAATAGTGAGACTAATAATGACTACCTCAAAGGCTTCTTAGAATTAAATGTAGACATACGCACAATATTTAGTTGTACAGTCACTGAGTAATTATGAAGATCCAATACTTCTTACCTTTTAAATACTAAAGCACACATCCATGGTCTTTGTTAAGAGGATGAATTTAATTTGTCTTTTCAAACTACATATTTAGGGTGACCGTTTGTGGTACTGCCTGGTAAAAAAAATCGCACTCGCTACGAAAGACCCATGTCACCATCTTGAAGAATGCAATTTGGCACTGTGCTCATAGGCCTTCAGCCTTTAATTTGAAATATTCATCTGTCGGCTCCCATTTATTTATGCAGCTTTGTAGAATGGATCTGAACCCTGAAAGGTACTCGGACACCCACAAAATCTCTACTGTGCATCCTACTCCCTGCCTCCCCCTCTTCCCTTCTTCCCTCTCTCTGTGTCTCTCCGAGTTTTATTTCAAGTGGTGCTCTCCTCCAAACACACTCATTCAAAATTATGGTTGTTAACTAATCCATTCAAGTACAATTTGAGGACAAATGCAGACAACATTTTCTGTTAAATCTGTTAAATCTGATCTTTTCTGTACCAACATGGCTAGAATAAAATCAATAAGGAAAATGAAGACTTCCCTCACTAATGCTAATCTCTGAAGACAATCTTTTTTCTCTCTTGGGTTCTGAGCTCGGTTTTAACTATACCAAAGGAAATATCTCACAGAATACTTTCACTGTAAGATCTGTGCTTTTTCTTCATAGGTAGCAAACCATATTCTGAGAACAGACGCCGCCAGCCAAGAGCGAATGCTAATAACATTTATAAAACGTTATCTCTGTGTTAGACACTCTCCGTCTCTCTACAGCACAGTGACATTTATTATTCACTTCTAAGACTCAGAATTATGAAGGAATTTTCCCAAAGTTGCCCAGCCAGTGGGAACTGAGATTTGGACTTGGGTTAGCCAAAATCTGAAGGCCTTTGTCTTTTTATTCTACCATCTCCACTATTCAAGATGCTATCCACCTAAAAATCTAGAAAGGAAAATAAAAAAACATTAATACTAAATAGTATATTAAATAAGAATAGAGGATAGATACGCATACTTTGGATATCAACTTATTTTAATAACGTTTTGTCTTAAAATGGGGATTCTTCTCATGTTTCTAGAAGTTATTAAAGTAAGGAACGTTGCTGTGAATGACAGCACATACCCCTGGAGCCTGCGTTTCCTTTCTGAAGATCTTTTTATGAGGTCCACGTGCTGACATTAACAAGCAAACCGATTCCTGAACGGTGCCATGGTGCCGAGCTGAGATACCCAGTTATCAACTTCTATGAAACAGTGATGATATTAATGGTCCGATCGTGTGTACTTGTTGTGAGAAACAAATGAATTAATATATTTGTGGAGCAAAGAGAAGAGTACCTTGCTGCTGACAAACACTTATAAACTATGAATTTTCCAATTAACAGAAATACAAGAATGGTATATCTAAACTTTATTGCTGGATTTGCCCTTTTGGAAGGCATATACCTGAAGAAGCTGTAGTTTCTGAAGCTGTCAATAGTTTAATATTATTTGGATTTATTCACTGACATTTAAGTTAGCCAATTAACTATACTACTTAGAATTTAGATCTACTCAAAAAATATTTTTCTAAAAAATATAATTCCAAACTTTAAGCTTCTTTTTCATATACTTCTTTTGAGTAATCCAAATATTTAGGGAAATGTCTCTAAAATTACTGACAGAGTAATTTATTTTCCTTTCATAAATGTCTTTCATAATGTATCATTTTAGAGATTAAATTATAAATCTACTACTTTTAACAAGGATGTTCTTGAATCCCTCATCTACTCATTTCACATAAATGGAGACAATTTTCATACATAGACTCAGTAACAACTAAGGAAAAGCAAACATACTTATTGAGGTTTAAATATTTTGCTTCATTTTCATGCAAATTAATTTCTTCAAATTCTCAAACTGTCTTAGGCTTGAACAGGTGTTGGTCCAATCTATGGGAACGAAGTATTGACACCAGAATGGAGATATTGCAGACACGTGAGCCAGTCTGGTGTATGTGGCTGCAAGGCTACCTTCCCTTTCCTTTGGGGCACCTGCATTTGGCCACCTCCTGTTTGTCACCTGCAGTCCTGTGGGTGGCAGTTTCCACCTTACAACATTTGCACCTGGAGCTACTATGAGTGGATCAGACTGAGTTTTGACCCGGCCAGGGAAACTTTCATCCCCTGATTGCTATTATCCCCAAACACCCCCACGCCCAGATTTTTTCTGATTGTGAGGCAAAGTGTCAACACTAAAAAATTTGAAGAAACAACTTTCATCTTCTGATGGAGTATTTCCAGTGCTTATTCTGTAAGAATAAGAACAAGGTTATATGCATACATAATTCAAAGAGTCTATTAGTTCTATAGGTTTATTTATTTTTTATTTCAAAATATTAAGAGAGTACAAACATTTTAAGTTCCATGGATCATTTTTGGAATCCTTGAGTCCTGACTAAAGGACCCAAATAGTGTCCCCATCGGATAGGTTTTCTCTTTCTTCTCCTCCCTGGCTGATTTCCGCTGCATTTTCCTTCTCTCTGTTCAGATTTGTGCATGTTAGTTAGTTCTAAATGTAACAAGTTAGTGCATGTGGTGTTGGTTTGTTCCATTCTTGAGATACTTCAGTTAGGAGAATGGTCTTCACTTCCATCCAGATTGTTGCAAAAAGTATTCCTTCATCTTCTATTATGGCTGAGTAGTACTCCATGGTGTCCATATGCCACATTTTATTAACCCACTCATGAACTGATGGGCACTTGTGTTGATTCCACATCTTTGCAATTGTGAATTGTGCTGCAATAAACACTTGAGTGCAGGTGTCTTTCTAATGAAAAGTACTTTTTGAGTGTTATATAAGTATTATTAAAATTATTTGGTTTTAAAGTCGTATTATTTTATTAAATGTTAAATATTGTATTAAATTATTATAGAAATAATGTTCTCCACAGGTAAATGTTTTCAATTATTTAGATTATTCTTTTGATATTTCTTACCAGATTTCTAACTAACATCCTTACATTTTTTATTCAGTTTTCAGTTTTAGGGATTCACTTTTGTAAAAGATAAGGATTTTGTGTATTGCTCACCTTTGCCCCACCATGCCCACCTTTTCATCTACACACACCTAACACCCATCCACCTGTGTGAATGTATATCCATACACACTTACCCACACATTTGCTTCAGCCCTAATCTTCCTAATAGACCTATGTCATCATTTTGAATAGAAAATATTCATCATTTACATTACTATGACTTTGTACTAATCCTTATTTACTTTTCCATTCTAAACTTTTATTTACTTCATTACTTATGTCCTTCAACCTACCTACCTACCAGTCAGTTGCCTAATTCTCCTTTTGAAGCATCTGTTGACAGTGGGAAATAGTCTATTATTATTATGGTCTTAATGCAGGTGGCTACAAAAGATTATCATATACTGAGTCATTTCAACAACAAATGTTAATTTCTCAGTGTTCTGGAGGCTGGGAAGTCCAAGGTCAAGATGCTTACGGATCCAGGCTCTGAAGAGAACAGCTTCTTGGTTTGCAGCTGTCCTTTTCCTGGTATCCTCACATGGTGGAAAGAGAGCACTAGAACTCCCTGGATTTCTTTTACAAGAAAACTAATCCCATTTATGAAGTATCTACTCTCATAACCTAATGGCCTTCCAAAGGCCTCTACCCCTAACATCACATTTGAGGTTAGGATTTCAATATATGCATTTTGGAGCTACACAGATATTCAACCCATAATAGTCATCTTCTTGAAGAAGCTTCTTGCAAAGCCAGTTTAAACTTGTTCCAGTTATCATCTTGGGATCTCTCTTCACTTGAATCCTAGTGATTCACTGCTTGCTGTTAACCTCTGTCTCACTCTTCAAATGGCCTTCTGTCTGGTAACTTGTCCAATCTATCTTGTCTTTCCCTAATAAAGACACTTGTCATAGGATTTAGGATCTGCCCTAAATCTGGGATGATGACCTCATCTCAAGATCTTCAACTTAGTTACATATGCAAAGGTCCTCTTCCCAAATAAGGTCGCCTTCACAGGTCCAGGATGGATGTATTCTTTTGGAGGCCACCACTCAGCCGACTATACCCTTGTCTTCCTTTTTTGTTGTACTTTTTAGTTTGGTAGAATTCTTTCTCTAGTAGTATTTTCAAAAAAGTGCATGGAAGGGAAATTTTTGAAAATTTGTCTGTCTGAAATATCTTTATACCACTTCAATATACTATTAACAATTTGTCTTAGAATAGATTTCTAGGCTGAAAATAGTACTTCATCAATTTTAGAGGCATTATTTTCTTGTCTGGCTTCAAATAGTCTAAAGCCATTTTAATATCATTCTCTTCCCTAGCACTCTGGGAGGCCAAAGTAGGTGGTTTGCCTGAGGTCATGGGTTCCAGACCAGCCTGAGCCAGAACAATACCTCGTCTTTAAAAATAGCCAGGTGTTATGGCAGGCACCTGTAGTCCCAGCTACTTGGGTGGCTGAGGCAAGAGAATCACTTAAGCCCAATGGTTTGAGGTTGCTGTGAACTGTGACACCATGATGGCACTCTACCAAGGGCAACAAACTGAGACTCTGTCTCAAAAAAATACATATATATATCATACTTTTTTATGTGATTTTTTTTTCTCTCTAGATTCTTCTTTTTGCCTTAGTTATCAGTGTTTTCATAGTCATGTAAGGTTTTTTTAATCTAATTGTACCAGTCATTTTCTGGTTTTTTCAACATAGAAAATCATACCCTCCAGTTCTGGAAGATTATCTTAAATTCTTTATTGATGGCTTTTTTCTTGTTTCAGTCTCTTTTTCTGGAGCTCCTATTATTTGGATGTTGGGTTGTACACCATTTTTCTACTTTTATTGTCTCTTCTCATCTATTTTCTTTCTTTGATCTTTGTGAACTACTTTCTGGAAGATTTCTTAACTTCCTTTCTCAGCTGTTTCTGCTAGCATATGTTTTTAATATCCAAGAGCTCTTTTTGTACTCTGAATGTTCTCTTTTTATAGCATCATGTTCTTATTTAATGGGTGTAATTTCTCCTCTTATCTTCCTGGGAATAATATTTGTTTTAATTTTACTTTGCTTTGACTTCCTTACCACCTTGAACCTTGTGAATGGTCTAGGCCAGGGAAATAGGCACCAAAAATCAACCTTATTACCATTTACCTTCTGTTACTGTGAATTTTTATTCTTTCATGTAAAACTGTTGTATTCCACCCACTATGCTTGAGATAATGATTATCAGGACTATCCAGCTCAGTCTGCTCACTCTTGGGGTTTGATGGAGCTTTACCCCAGTCTCATTTTATTTAGTTCAGATAGAAGGGCATCTGCCTTTGCTATCTAATTCCTCTCCTAGCTATTATTTCAATATTATGATAATCTGTTTTGCCTGAAGAGAGAGGTAGAAGCTATAATGAGCCCCAATTCTTACTCCAGGAAGAAATCTACCATTCTTTTCCTTTCTTCTCTTAGCATTCCTTGGCCGGCTTCTGTTTTGTATAATTGAGTAGAAAAATCAGTGGTCTGAGAGACACATGAGTATCAGTCAGATTCTGTTTTCTATAACCTTTGAGTTTGGAGGCCAAATGATTTAGCTCCTCTGCGTCTCAGTTTTCCCCATCTGTAAGATGTAGGGAGTTGTATTGAACTGGATGCAAAAGCTTGGGTGGATATCAGGGGTGCTTTGCAAATGCTTAAGCAGATTGCTGCCAAGAACAAAGAAAAATTGGTAGCTCTTACTGTCTTCCCTCTCCAGCCAGAGGAGGATACTTTTGTATGTTTCCACCTTAGTTTCTAATACATTTGTTCTTTGATACTTCTTTTTTTGGAGATTATATATACATATATATATCTTTATATATATATATATATATATTTCTGATCTCCAAAAAAAGAGGTATATATATATATATATATATACACACACACATATGTATTAATTATGTGCTCTTACTGACATCTGTGTTTGTCTCTGAAATCCTATGATTTCATGTGATAGTCTTATTGTCCTGTGTTCTGGTCTTTGAAACTAGGAGCATGAAGTTCTCACATGGTGATTACTGAACTGTCACAATAGTAGTTTCTTTGATAACAAGACCGGTGGCTTCTTCTGTGGTTATGGAACTGGACTGTGTATGGTGCTAAGAAGTCTGAGTAGTCAGCCTAAATTAATAAAGAAATATGCTATCAGACAGCAGATCCCACACAGAAGGCTTCTAATGATTATACCAGCTCCAACAGGGTAGAAGTGATTAATTTTTTTTTAACTATGGAATATCTGAGCAGGATGCTTATAGATTAATAATCACTTTACGGCACTGTTGGAAATCTGTTATCTAGCATCACAATATGCCCGATCACTTGAGAAAACTTTTGGAGGTTTGAATGTAAAATGCACTGCAAATGCAGTACTAAAAGAGTTACTTCTTCCAGCCAATGAAATGTATTTTAGTCAAGCAGATAAATTGCAACATTAGACATTTTTATGCACTGTCTGGCTTGTATTGGCACCAAAATCTTTTACCTGTTCCCCTCCCCCACTGCAAAGTACAGGACAACTGGTAACTCTTGCAGAATATCAGAAGTCCCAGGGAGTAGTAGACAATTAGCAGAATCTCTTCCTTCTGAAACATTTGCAAGCAAGAAGAGAATAGGTTTTAATAGGTATTTATACCAATAAAGAAAAATCTAATGTTGGAGAAATTAGGAAAATAGTTCTGTGTTATGAGTGCTTCATTTGGTATATTTTATTATAATTCAATAAAAATTCCAGAATAAATTAAGATATAACAAATAACTAGAGTTAAAAGGTCAGAAAGCATTGCTTAAATAAGAGAAAGAGATTTGTGGTTAAACAGGAAAAGCAACCTCTTTCTAAACTGAAAGGATTATTCGCCAGTAGAATGTGACCTGTGAAGTTAATCAAAAGTAACATGTAATTTGTATTCGAAAAACAACCCATTTTGGATTACAAATATAATATAATTTTATGATAGAAAAAGGCATACACAAAAGAAAAAAGACACTAGTACTTTTCCATCCTTTTCCAGTTAGTATTTATTTTATCACCTTCTTTTTCAAGATTGTCGATGCAGTTTTAGATCAGTGGTCTTCAAAGGTGGACATCAGTACCACCTAGAAGGCTTTTTAGGGCCCCGATGGGGGTGGTTCTGGTTCAGAAACCTGCAGTGGGTTTTGAATGAGGTCTACATGGGAATCCTGCTGTTTTTAACACGTTCCAGCTAATGGCAGTGCTAATGGTCCTCTGGCCAGCATTTCAGTAGCAAGGATGGAGTTAAGGAGTATAGATTTGTCAAGATAAGCAGCTGAGCTTCATATCCACATTCTGTCTTCCAACTGATTTCACAAAATAGAAAGTAGTTGATTTATACCAACTAATCAAATAAACTCACTTTCCTTGATATAACAGATTGTGTGATACCAAAGAAGCAAATAATCACTGGAGATGTTTGTCTCCCCTTTAATCACCAAAGATGACTAATCTAGTTATGTTGCTGAGCAAACCAGGAAAAATACAGCCCTTCAAAATTTGTCCCTAGATCATTTTCTTTCATTGCTAAGTTTTACTCAGCATAGGCTATGAAGCACAAATCTGTGAGTCTTATATCTGTTAATTATTGACCAAGAGAAGGCTTTACAGCAATTGGTGGGCTTCAGCTTTAATAAATAATGGGGTTGCTTCTGCCCAATGACAGATGTACGTAATTCTCATTAAGATCAGTGGCAGGTGTGCAAGTAAATCAAAGCAAAATGGTGTCTTTTACAGAATGTCCTGATTTGGTAAATTATTCACTATCTCTCAAACACAGGAGACATATGCTATTGTTCTTTGTAGGGAACAAGAACAACTCTTAGACAGATGTATTTTCAGATTTTAGACTTGGAATGTACAACTGAGAAAAGATGTAGAATGTTTTTACCTAGAAACTTTTAAATAAAAATGATTTTTGAAAGCTGCTTGGACTTTTAGAGCAGTGTTTTTCAAGCTTTTTTATCTCATGGCCCACTTGAACCTATAGTTAAACTTTGATGGCACACTCAAGTTACCTTGATCAAAAAGAAAAAAGGGGGAAAGAAAGAACATACTTACTGTTCTTTGAACTTCTTTGGAAAATAATTTAATTAATGATCTTTAAAAATTTTCGAGGCACACCTAAGATCCTCACAGGGCACACTGGTTATAAATCATTGACTTAGATAGAGGGTTGGGGGATGAATGGATAACCACCTGCTCATCTTGGGCTTGGTCACATGTCAGGTTAATTCAGCAGTCTTTGCCAAGCTTTGGCAATAATCAATAGAGTCACAACCAATGACTAAGACATTGAAAGGGAACCTTGTTATTGTAAATGGTATCTTCTCCTAGAAAGGCTCAAACTGAAGTCTATTCTTTATCACTGAGATACTCTGTACCTAGAAGTGCTTCAGTTAACACATCTATAAAATGAAGAAAACTCTATCTGCCCATTCTATCTTCCTGGGAGGCTGTAATTAACAGTAATGAAAAACTGTTGAAATAATAAAAAGTACCAAATTAATTAGAAGAACAAACATTATAGGAAGCATTCAGGCACCCACTATAGTGAACTCCTAGACATTGTCATAAAGCTGCACTCTCTGATGACCAGGCGAGTCAGGAAGTGAGTCTCCTTCAACATGTTCAGTCTTTTGGTCCCTGAGAGCCGCTTTCCAGATACCACATATTTAATCACTGAAGAAGATGCTGGCAAATGTGATGGCAATGTGTGCACATGAACAATTGTCTCCATCCCAACTAAAAGTTTCTTTAATTTTTGATCTGCAATGCATCGTCATAGGTTTGAGAAGAAAAAGAAAGAAAAACTTTAAAAACGAGGAAGAGAAAAAGCTGTTCTGTGTTTATTTTCAGTTGGTTTGTTCCATCACCATTCTGCTTTCCCTGAATTATTTCTTACTCTTTTTCTCTTGAGACAGACTCTCAGTTTGTCACCCTTGGTAGAGTGCCATGATGTCACAGCTCACAGCAACCTCAAACTCTTGGGCTTAAGCGATTCTCTTGCCTCAGCCTCCCAAGTGGCGGGGACTACAGGTGACTGCCACAATGCCTGGCTATTTTTTGGTTGTAGTTGTCATTGTTGTTTGGCAGGCCGGGGCTGGATTTGAACCTGCCAGCTGCGATGTATGTGGCTGGCACCCTAGCTGCTGAGCTACAGGCACCAAGTCTATTCTTTCTTTAGTTAACCACATTTCTTCAAATGCCTCAATACTCTTAACATACAAGTTTTTTAAAAAATAAACCTTAAACTTTAATAAGCAATAGTACTTGAGAAGAAGGTGTTAAAGCTAATGTGGGTTTGTTTTGTTTTGTTTTTTTTCCTCCAGGGCTAATGTTCTTTTGTATGCCGTTAGAATACTGTCTGGTGTAAAAATGCTTAATGGGGAAATAGAATATTCAGCAGAGTGAGTACTGGCTTTGGTATAGGACACCCCGCAGGTAGGATGGAGAGAGGGAAATGCAAAAATGAAACAAGATTTGACTGCTGCTTTGTCGTTCCTCTAGAAATCTTCCTGTGAACTGACAGTGACTGCGATTTAATCTGTGGGACCCTCCAAGCTTATTCTGGAAAGCTGTAAAAAGTCTTACCCTATTGACACCCAGACTTGATTATTTAAATGCAAAGTTTCAAGCTATGATGAAACCACCTGCCACATCTTGCTGTTTCTAGGCAGGAGGCATCTTTAAGACTGTTTTATTAAAGAAGGAGACTGGGAATCATAGACGTTTATTGCGTTTTCTGCCTTCTCTAAATGTGGAAAGAATATCCACTAAAAATTTGATGTCAGAGATCTGGTTCATTTTAGGACAAACTGGGAAAAGAGGACTTTTGCTACATAACTCAAGTCACCCTCCTCCTCATCATTGCTCTCCTTCATCTTCTTGTTTTTCTTCATCTTTTTTAGAGTTTGGACCTTGTGATGTTTATGATAAAATTTCCCAATTTCTGTTAACCCTTTATTACACTGTTTCTCAAACATTAATGTGTTCATGACTCCCCCTGGTGAAAGTGCAAATTCTGATTCCACAGGTTTGGGCTAGGAAGAAATCCCGTGCTCATACAAGCTCCCAGATGCTCCCACCCCTGCAGATCCAGGGAGGACCTCACGGCTTTAGGAAAAGTATAGAATTTAGATTCTCATCAACCTTTCCACTATATGGGTACTTCAAGAAGGTTTGAATGGGAAGATTCACATTCTAAATTGTTAAACTCTTTTCTGTGATCATTCGTACATACCATAGAAGCTTTTTTGCGTATGAAATATGGTTTTGACAATAAACATGGAGGATTGAGAGATTGCTGAGGGCAAAATAAAACTAAACACACAAAGGAAGATAGAAATACATGTCATATGCTGAGATCTCAAAAACGTGAGTGGTAAATCTTCCTGTTGGATTAGAAAGATTGATTCTCAATAGCCTGTGGCTTGGAGAGGGGAGGCAGTAATTCCTGACTTTGATTCTATTCCCTGCTGGCAGGAGAGCTTTGCTTTTGTAGCTATTTTATCCACAATGGATATTTTGTTAATAGCTACCCACACTGTTTCAGATATAAAGGAATATCCCTTCTCCCCCACTCCCAGGTAAAGATCAGATTCACCTGTCTCCCTTGTAGCTAGGACTCATGAAGACAGAAGGTTCACCTGGCAGTGAAATCTATTTCATACGAATTTTCTGGGTTAACAAGTCTAAGACCCAACACAGCTCATTACCCCATGTGACCTCATCGGCTCCCGTTCTCTCTATCTGCTGCTTCTATAGTCGATATGAAGCAGGGATGCGTCTCTTTTCACCAACATTTATTGTGAGTACCATAAACATTTTGAAATAGTATTCTTCTTTTATACATTTTCTGTAAATACAATTAGAGTCGATATAAATCAAAATGATGGCAGTCCTTCTACGGTTTTTTGAAGTTCCCAGGAGTACTGTTGGGCTCTTTAATTGCTTACTAATGTAAAAATATCATTGTTAATAAAGCATAAATCATGGCAATTTTGCCCCACTAGAGGCTAAAAGCAGCACGAGATGTGGTAATTAAGATATACTAATAGACCTGGCAATTTCTGTAATAGGAGCTTTTAACAAGGTAGAGAAAGAATGTCATCTCTCATGCTACAGGGAGGCAACAAAAAAAAAAAAATAGGAAGTTTTCTTCTTGCAAAAGAGATCACCTTGCTCTGCCACACAGCAGGTAAGAGATTTTCTTTACCTTTTTTTTTTTTTTTGTATTCCTAGTCCCATGGCATCTTACAAATGCAATTTTAGGTTGAGATTGACCTTCATAAATTATAAGGGACTAGAAGCGTCTGAGTTTGAAACCTAATTTCTTTGTTTCCACAATCAGGAAACAGACTAAGATAGATAGATGTCTGGTTTTAGCTAGTGGAGAGCACAGCTGAGGGAAGAAGCCAGGCCCTTGCTTCCCAAGAAAGGGCCCCTTTCTGTCTTGTTTGTTTCATCTTTCATCAAAGACCCTGAAAAGCTTTCAAACAATGAACGATCTTCTTTTCTATTTTCCAGTTCCTCTCCCTTTTCTGCGATGGTTGGCATATCTATTTTTAAGAATTGTGGAGTTGGACGTCTTTGGTGGTATTTGGATTGCATAGCAGGAAATGTTTCGACTTTGGATCTTAAAGAATAGCAAACACCCCACCCCTTTCGAAAGATAGAGAAGAGATATTATATCCTCAAACCAGTGCTAAAACTCCAGGGCTTCTAAAATGAGATGAGAGTCTGTGTTAAAATGAATTGTGCCGGTCAAACTTGATGTTCAGGAGCTATATGCAACAACAAAAATAAAAAGACAATCAATTTTCCCTCTGACACAGATTTAAATCCAATTAGCATTAATTAGAATCATATACACACAGTTGGGGGGCCATACTGTGAAGTGAAGCAACTTCAGTCCCACTTACAGCCTCTCACGCTTACATGGCACCTCTTAGTTGAGGCTCTCAGGCTGTTTTCAGACCATGCTTGTTTTACTATTCTTTCCTTTTCCCACCCCCTTTTAATCTCACCTCACGTATTCATTGATCCATTAAGCTTGATCACCTGCTAGGCGTTATATGTCATGTTCTCTCTGAGGTAGGAGGGATGGAAGATGGGGAAGGCCTGCATTTTATTTTCCCTGATGGAATGTATGGTCTGATGGAAGAGAAACACATAAATCAAACACACAAACCAGCACATGTAATTGCAAATTGTGGTGTGATCTATGAAAGGAAAATCAGGTGCTGAGAGAGAACAGGCTAGGGTACGTATGGGGTGATACGTGAACTGGGAGAGAATGCTTCAGATAGAAATACGAGCATACGAAGTGTGGGTTGAGTGGAGGACAGGCCCAGTGTGTGTGTGGAAGTGAAGACAGGGAGGATGTAGCACAGAGAGTGAGGAGCCCAGAGGCACAAATAAGGTGAAGAACAGGGGCAGGGGGCAGCCCCCACAGGACCGGCAGTTTTGAGTTTCAGTTTAAATAAAATGGGAGACTCTTAAACGGTTTTAAGAAGAGAAGGTGTTGAAATCATTTCAACTTTAAATGGGTTTCACTCCTGCGGTAGTAGGTTACATGAATCTGTGTATATGACCAACCCTGCCCCTCTCATTGTCCAATGTCAATTTCTTGAGTTTGAAATTTGTCACAGTTATGCAAGATGTAAACATTGGGGGAAACCGGGTGAAGGGTACTGAGGAACCACTCTGTACCATTTTTGCAGCTTTCTATAAATATGAAGTTATTTCAAGTAAAAAGTTAAAAAAATATTTCTCCAATTACTTACAGAGAATAGATTATCATGACATAAGCTCAGAGGTCATTGAAGAAGGCATTCCATTCTGCTGGTGAGAGGTCAGGACTGTGGTGGTAATGATGGAGTCAGGGAAATGGAAGGGCAGGGTTTGCTAAAACACTAGATGCATGGGGAATACAGAAAAAAGGAAACTCAGGAAAGCTCAGGAATTTTACTGGAGCATCTGCCTGGGTTTATAATGTTGATGTATTTTAGAATGACCTAGGGAAAAAGGGTTAGTGGTAACTGAGATGTTCTTATATCTCTAAGACCTTTAAATAACTATTCTTGTCTTGAGCTCAGAGAAGTGGTCTAGGGGGTGACATCAATTTGGGGATGGACGGTATATGTTGAGAGAAAAAAAAGGGTACCTACGAGCACATTCTTGGGAAATAAGTGATTAGAAGTCAAGAGAAGGAGCTAGAGCCATTGACATGGTATGAAAATCTGCAGAGAACAGTGGTGTTTAAACAAGAGGAGGGAATAGTTCCACAAATGGAGTGGGGAATTGTACAGCTATTTATGAAAGTTTGATAAAGAAATTAGTGTCTATTATATTTAACATCATGACATCTGGCTACCTTGACAAGAAAAGCTTGGGGCAGGAGGGCTGGTGAACAGTTAGGAGAAGACATCAACTAGACAATTCTTGAGAATGGAAAGGAGAAACTTAATCATATCTGGAGGTGGATATAGAATCCAAAAGGTTACTGTAAGAAAACTAGAGTGCCTAAAAATATTGCTTAGGAAGGTCAATGGAGGAGTGAGAACTGGATGATGCAGGACATAGAGAAAAATCAGTAAGGGAACGAGGTCCCAAGGGGATAGCGGCGTGGAGTAGAAGTGGAGGGAGTGGCCTCAGGTAGATGTGGGTGGTTTCTTCATTGACACAGCACGAGGAAGAAGAGGGATGTCTTTGCAGGGAAGCTTGAGTTTTCTTGGTAGTAGATGGGACGATTTGAGCTTCAGGATTTCTTTTTTTCTCACTGAAGTGTGACAGTAGCTGTGAGAGAAACAGGGAGGTAGATATGCAGAAAATTTAGTGGGTTAAAAAAAACAACAACAAGTCATCATATTTTATCATAAGAACTGAGAACAGAGATTGCCCTAATGAGAGCTGTGCTGCTCCAACTCCAGAAACACTCAGTTCCGCAGGTGAAAGGCAAAGAGGAAGCCACGTTATGTCAATGGAATAAAGACACCAGGATTTGGGTCCTGCCAGATGTGGATTTCTTTTACAGAAGGGTGAAGGGGCACATCAGGATAAGGGATTGAGGACGTAGGTTCATTTGCGACCCATACCATGGCAATTCCAGAGCAAGGAGGTTGTAAAAGGGAAAGAAAGAAGGACAGACGGGTGGGTAAATGTATCTACTCCGAAGATGAACCAAACCATAGGGGATGACCAAGGAAATATGACTTTGTGGCAATGACTAAGATAAAAAATCTCGATGGCGTCTTGGAGGAGGATGTGCAAACTTTCCAGAAGGCAATTGAAATTCTAGAATGTCTGCTCCTCCCAGATTTCGGGGTTAGCATCTTATATTTACATGTGCCTGGAAAAGATTACAGGTTAGGAATAATGAAATATAATCAAAGAAACCTATAGAATCTTTGTTTTTTAAACTCAACTTTTTAAAGTAGGGGACACTTGTACACAAAACCCAAGAACACTTTAAATGCAAGGAAACAGTTGAATATTTTTTCTATTATAGGAATGGTTTATATATCTAATATGCCTTCAGAAAAGATCTAAAAGTTTGGATATTTTAAGATCTGATAATATACGTTCTGATATTATAAAAGTTTTTACATAAACAAAAATCAAGAAACATAAAATCCAGACAGATGGAAACAGATGATGCCCTCCAGGCACACTGGTAAACCAAGCAAGATGAAACTTTCGGGGTTAAATGAATCAGAAAGGACACGGCTGACTGTGTTCCTTGGAAGTGAAATAATGGAGCATAACCCAGTCTGTCTCAAACCTTTTGTAATGACTGTCATAATCATACCCATTTCATGTTGATGATATTTGTGTGTTTAATCTCTAACGTTAAAACTTCCAGCTTTCTGTGTCCTTAATATTTATCATCTTATAATCTTTAATTGAAATAGTCCATTGGAATTTAGTTATTAATATAATTGAGTTTATATCTATCATTTTTTTATATTTGTCCCAGTGATTTCAATGTTTCCTCTTCTTTGTTGTCTTATTGAAATTAATCAATATTTTGCTATTTAAATTTTTCCTCTATTAAGTTTTTTTAATTGTTTCAGGTTAATTGAGCGTATAAAGAATTAGGTTACAATGTTTGCATTTGTTAAAGTCCCTCTTATAATTGCATTCCACCCTCAGGAAGTGCGCCCCACACCCTAGCATTTTGCCCATTAAGTGTGAGCCCACCCATTCCCCTCTCATCTCCCCTCTCCCTCATTCCCCTGCCCCTACCTTGAATTGATTCCAGCCATTAAAAAAGATGGAGACTTTACATCTTTTGTATTAACCTGGATGGAGATGGAACACATTCTTATTAGGAAAATATTGCAAGAATGGAGAAGCAAGAATCCAATGTACTCAATTCTAATATGAAGCCAGTAGACGATCTAATATGCACACTCTATTAAGTTTTTACGCATTTATTTACTTTTTTGTGGATACCCTATAGATATCAACATGTGACTTTGATTTGTTACATTCAAATTCATATTACTATCAATAATGGTAGAATCTTAGACTACTGCATTTACTGTTTTCTATCTGCTGATATTTCTTATACATTTTATTTCTTAAATATATTTTGTAGTTTGTAAGACATCAATTTCCATTGGAATATAATGATTCACACATTTTCCCTTTTTGTTTCTCTGCATTCCCACTATGTTCTGTTTCCTTCGGCTCAAAGAACTACCATTAGAATTTCCTCTGGTATAAGGTTTGCTAAGGACAAATTCACTCAGTTTTTGTTTGTCTAAAAATGTTTGTTTCAACCTCACTTTTGAAGGATATTTTTGCTGGCTGTAGAATTCTAGGAAGCTATTTTCTTTAATAGTCATCGTTTTTGTTGAGAAGTCAGCTGTAAGTTTTATTATTCTTCCTTTAAGAGAAGTATCTGTTTTCTGTTTTTTCAATATGCTTATTTTTTTGTTTTGGCTTTCAGCAGTTTAATTATGATATCACTGGCTTTGTGAATGCTGTATGTGTCTTCTAGTGTTTATCTTCCTTGGCATTCACCTAGATTCTTGAATCTCAGAGTTGATGTCTTTAATCAGCTTGGAAAGTCCTCAGCTGTCATATACTTAAGTGTTACTTTTGGGGCAGCACCTGTGGCTCAGTGAGTAGGGCATCGGCCCCATATACTGAGAGTGGTGGGTTCGAACCCGGCCCTGGCCAAACTGCAACAAAAAAGTAGCTGGGCGTTGTGGCAGGTGCCTGTAATCCCAGCTAGTTGGGAGGCTGAGGCAAGAAAATCATCTAAGCTCAGGAGTTGGGGGTTGCTGTGAGCTGTGATGCCATGGCACTGTACTGAGGGTAATAAAGTGAGACACTGTCTCTAAAAAAAATAATAAATAAATAAATACATAAATAAGTGTTACTTTTGATTCATTTTCTTTCCCCTGGTAGACTTCTCATTACCTGTATATTTGTCCTTTGTCCTGCCATCTTTCATGCACTTTTCTATATTTTCTAGTTTAAATAAATGGGCAGGCTTTTCTATTGTCTGATGGATTTCAATAATTTCATTTTATTCAATGTTTAATTGTCTGATAAACTCATCTATTATGTTCTTAATATCAGTTATGTTGTAGTGCCAGCATTTTCATTGGGTTCTGTTTAATAAATTCCAATTCTCTGATGAAATTATCCATTCTTTGTATCTGTTTTCTCCAGTTCCTTTCTATTTTCTTGACCACATTGAGCATATATATATATATATATATATATATATATATGATAAACCTCTTGTCTTTTAATTAAAATACTTGGCTCACAGTGGATGTGATTCTGTTGTTTCTATTTAAAAAAAATCACGTCAGTAATATTGTACTGTCCCTTGTCATACCTAGTAGTTTTTATTGAATCCTAAATACTGTATATGAAAATTTAGATTTTTGAGTATTTGCAGAGATTCAGTCTTTTCTTCTGCTGAAAGATAGAGTGGGAGCTGATTAACATCCTGGAATAAGGAACTGAGCAGAATGGAGGATGAATTACGTTTCTCTCATTCACCTCTGTTCTGTAGCCTTACAAAGCTTCTAGCCAAGGACTTGCTGTAATCATCTGGGCCCCTCTACTGATGGGTCTCACACTCTAATCTTTGTCACCAGCCACACAGGACTATCAGAGAACTCCATTTTGCTTCTGGGATCGTTTATAATTAGCTTTTTATTCTCCCAAATAGCCTTCAGAATCTGGCATATGTCTTGAGAAGAAAATTGGAAGTGTTTTTCTGCAGGATCCTGACTTTTTAAAGTCTCCATTTTGTCTCCACAGGATCACAAAAATTTTCTACTGGTTTCTCTGTCCTCATCTATGGGTCCCTGCCTACATCGAAGTTGGATTCTTAAGTTCTTTCCAAGCACCAAGAATTGGCCATGACCTCAAGGGAAAGTCTTCTATAGAATATCACTTTACTTTTAGGATGTTCCTTTTTCTCTAACACTTCATCTTAATTCTCATTGCTTCAGCAAAAATCTGAGATTTAAAATCTGTCTTTAGACAGGATTTTTTTTATTTTTTATTTTTTCAGCTTTTCTAGTTAGTCTTGGCGGAAATGATAGTTTTCTATAGGTTACTGCATCTTGCCTAAAATAGCAGAAATTTTAAAACAATGCCATTTTTCAAAACAAATCATCCTCAGGGAATTTTCTCTTAGACAAGTGGGCTTGAGAAATTATTAAGGCTTTGAATGCTGTTTCTTAGCAATCTGGAGTTTTGTGACACATTTCTCTGAGCCAATATTGTTAGCAGGTAAGAACAGTGGCTGGCTTTCTTTCTTTTTTTTTTTTTATTAAATCATGGTTGTGTATTTAAATGCAATCATGGGGTACAATGTGCTGGTTTTATACACAATTTGAAATATTTTCATCAAACTGGTTGACATAGCTTTCATGGCATTTTCTTCATTATTGTGTGCAGATATTTATATGCTACATTTAGTAAGTTTCACCTGTACCACTCTAAGATGCACCATAAGTGTGGACCCACCAATTACTCTCCCTCCACCAGCTTTGTACTTACTGTGTATGTGACCTTGACCAAAGTACTAGATCTTCCTAGACTTCATTTTTTCACCATCTGTAAAGTGGGGAAAGAGGAACCTGCTTCCTATGTTTATGATTATATGTTGAATACTTACTTTTGCTATACCTAATATCTTATATATATAATCTCATTTTAATATGTTATGTGCCATAATAACACCAGAGACTCAAATAAGGGATAGCACCATTATTACGCATCTCGATGACAATCCAGCTTCTATTTTGGCTTCAGCCAAAATTGCCAATTACCTTTTACTCCTAGGCCTACTTTCTTGCCTTTTTAACTACAAAATAGAGACAGTGTAAACACAGGCCAAAAATCATTGTTTAGCTTATGACACACTTACATCTCTTGTGCTATACTTGTCAGTCAAAAGTGTGCAAATCAACAAAAGCAAAAAAAAAAAAAATAAAGCTAAAAACATTGTTCTTAACTGTGATCATCAGGACAAAATAGTGTGTGTTGAGTAACGACAGCGTTCTCAAAATATCAGAAAATTTATTCAGGATCCATCCTTAAAAAGCCAAGTTTTACTTTTCGGTTAAAATGACATGTTGGGCCGCTGCCTGATGAGTTTAAACCTAGACACTTACACATGTGGAGTTCACAGGTGGAGGAGCCTGTATCTCTGGGTCTCGTTGCTTCTGGGGTGGTATTTGCACTTCATTTCTGGCTCAGTATGTCTGATTTCATGACATCTGTTAAGGAGTCAGAGGCGGGGAGACATGCATATGAAATCTCAGTGAATACAGCCTGCATTTCAATGAGCTCAGACTGCTGTTACCTTGCCATTTGTTTTGTAGCCTCTGGGGCTTTGACAGGCAATACCCAATCTGTTTCTCATCAGTTTAAATCTCAATATTTACTTTTAGATGTTTTACTTTAAAATCTTAAAACAATAGAGAATTATGCTTGTCCGTGTCAGACAGAATTTGCCACTTACACATAATCAAAAACAATGTAAGTATAACATGAAGGAAGAAAGAAGCACTTTACACGTAATAAAACATTATATAGAACATTTATTTTTTAACCAACCTGAATCACTAACTAAACATAAGCTATACATGCTCGGTTTTGACATGTTTTCATTCCTATCGGAGCTTGCAATTGCAAACACATAAAGCAAAGGCCCTTTTTCTGGCTTTGTTCTGCCTGTTCTACTGAGAGATGATTTTGCACGTCAAGATACGCCCCGGGAGACCTGCCATGAGTGGTAGGTGCTGACCAGTCAACAAGATCATGGAGCAAGGTGTTTCTCCAAGTGAAAATTTGGGTTTTATGTAAAATGCATCTTGAAACTCCCTATCAAGTCAAGGCTCCTATGCAGTAGCAGCAGCACTTACGGAACTTGCTACAAATGCAGAATAACAAACCCCAGCCAGATACAAGGGTCAGTATGAACTCCTTGAGACACAATGTGTTTTAGGTCACTGTTTTGTTTCTAAGAAGCACAGTTAACAGCGTCCTTTCCAATTTGCCCATGCGACTTTCAGCTTGCTCAATTTGTTCTTGCTTGGAGGGCTTCATTTGTTCCTATCACACAGATTTTACTTTTCTTGATTTTTGTGTGTCTTAAAACTTTTGTAATGATCCACGTATACTGAAGCAGGTCTGCACTGTTACAAGATCCCCAGGTGACCCATATGCACAATAAGGTTTGAGGACTTATCAGTCTAGACTAAATGTTGACAGATTTTTCCAAGAAAGGGCTAGTAAGTAACTGTTTTAGATTTTACTGGCCATATAGTGTATTGAAACCACTTCACTCTGCTGTTAGTGCAAAAGGTGCCCCAGAAACCAAAGGAGTTAGGGTAGCAGTGCTCCAGTAAAACTTTACTGATGGACATTGAAATTTGAATTGCATATTATTTTCACTGCACAAAATGTTATTCTTGTTTTGATGTTTTACCCAATCCTTTAAAAACATGAAAACTGCTCTTAGTTTACAGTCCATCCAGGGACAGGGGGGTGGGTTAGTCTAGTTGGCTGACCCCTGATCCAGACCATATCATCTTCGTGACCTCTCTCGGGGTGCTGCCTGCCCTTTGTGACTTTTTAGCCTGTGTGCCTTGCCATAAGAAAGTGCCATAGGCTGGGTAGCTAAAAAGACATTTATTTTCTCACAGTAGTGGAGGCCAGGAAGTGTCAAACTAAGCTGCTCATGGGGTCTGGTTCTGATTTGGGCTCCTTTCCTGGCTTAGGAAGGCTGCCTTCTTGCTGTGTCCTTACATGGTAGAAAGAGAGACCTCTGGGTGTCTGTTCCTCTTATGAGGACCCCAGACTTATCACACGTGTATTAGGGACCCACCCTAAGACCTCTTATAATCATAATAACACCCTTTACTTATATAAAAGGCCTATATCTAAATATGGTTACATTGAAGGTGAGGGCTTTAGGACATAAGTTTGGGGGGCAGGGATACAATTCATTCCACAGCTGTGCCCAAGTTCTAACATCTTCATTGACTGTTACACCCGTAATCATGTCCCCTATTTGTGCTGTCCCATTGTCATTAACTGTGTCTCATCTTTGATATTTAAACATGTATTGATAAATTGGTGACAGCATATTTTGTTCCCTTAACTGTGCTTTAGTCTTCCCAAACTTAGACAGTGCTGATCAAGGATCTTAGGGCTCAAATAACAAGTTCGAATTACTAGGTTGAGCCTAGTCATTACTGATTGCCAACTAGCCACGACATAGCATGACAATTCCTGTTCTTGAGTCTCCCTGATTTCTAAGTGATTCAGGCCTTTGGGTGTGTTTTCTCATCTCTAAAATGGGGGGGGGGGTAACATGGAGATACCTTTACCTTCTCTTCAGAGGAATTGAAATTGATTCTTGAGAGGCTCATTCTAAGGAGTCAGTCCTCTGTGTTACCTGGCATTTAGATGTGATTGCATCTACTTTCCTGATTCACTAAGAATAAAAACCTACCTGTAGAGTACAATCTACACTGTGTTGGTAATGGGGCCCCTGAAAGCCCTGACGTAAGCATAATACAGTTGATCCTCATAATAAAAACTACTGGTGCCCCCAAATTTTCTGAGATAAGAAAAGGAAAAGAAGGAAGGCCAGCGATTCCATTTCCTGCTCTTCTAATGGAGTGTCCTTTTCCCTCATTCTGTGCTTCCCTCCCTGACACCTACTGGCAGCATAATTAACACAAGGTCCTTGCTTAACAAAGATCTTCCAGGGAATTTTATTTACCTTTAATGTTTTAACATTGGGGACAATCCCTCTTAAGTATCAGGTCCCTGTGAGTTGATTCCTGGGGAGCCATTCTCCCTTGTTCCCTGCCGCACATTTTCTGGTGTTTTGTCCAGTCCTTTTTTAATGACTCCCTTTACACAGTTCCCCTCACTTGGTTTGGAAATGTTTACATTAGTGACTCCCGGTGCAAATAGATGGGGACTCAGGTCAGGCCCCCACATATCATTCTCAAGGGTTATCTGTGCCATGATCACAGTTTAAAGCCTGAAGCAACAGTGAATGGCTTGAGGATACACCCTATGCATTATCTCCTGCTTTCCTGGCTTTGGGCTAAAATTGTCATGAATTTAACACTTTTCCCTGCTTCTGCTCTTTTTATACACTCAATATTTTTTACTGGGGCCAGGGTCCCAGATTTCCTGGTGACTTTAGACATTCAACACGATTCTAGAAACATAATTGTCACTAGATTTTTTTTTTTCCACTCACACCAAGGAAAGATGCAAGTGACAGGGGACAAGTGTTCTCAATGTGTTACAAACATTCACCACAAAGTGGTTGCACCCTGCACTTCCTGCTTGAGGTGAGCTCTTGTTGAAAAACTGCAAACAATACAGCCTCAAGTCAGGGCCCACGGAGGCATGTTAAGGATTCATGAATGGCAAATGAGAACTCTGAGCAGAAGCACTTTGAGCGGGAGCCGGTTATTAGCATCCAGAAGGAGTGATCTCTTGGGGAGGAATTTACCTCTTGATATTTCATTCACTCTGGATTTATCATGTGGGGAAGCAGGCAGTCCTATATGAAAAAATAAATAATTAGAGCCATCGTAATACACGTTGAAGGCAGTGCCAGAGAAGCTTCCTTTGTTGTGCAATTTTGGGGGACACTAATAAGAATGTCTTTATACCCTCTAGATTGGTATCTTGCATATTTTTTCTCTATACCTTGTCTTTCCATGCAAAAGCTTCAGGTGAATACAATTTTCTATTAAAAATTAACTTGTGTCATTTAAAATTAGCATACATTAGCATTTCTTTAATATTAGAGCTCTGAAAAGCTTTTTTTGAAAATGTCTCTCTCATGGGTGTGAAATGATTTTCTTTTTAAAATTCAGCTGCAAGGAGAGAGAATTAAAAGCACTCCTGGGTTGTGTAACTTAGCCTTTTTGATTCTCAATTTCCTCAGCTGCAAAATGGGGATAAAATATTTATTTCCCTAGGGAGCTGCAAGCCTTAAACAACGCATCCTATGTACACAGTGCGTGACGGGGTGATTGACACTCGCCTGTATCAGATGGTCTGTAATTTGTGATGCACATTAAAATTATGGTAATAACCATGGGTTCTGATATCTCACAGATTCCCCCAAATCGCTGTGTAAAGTGGAGAAGGGAAGAAAGGCGCGTCTCCATGAGAGAATCTTTATTTGAAGTGTTTGCACTTTGTTCATCGGTTTCTGTTCAGCCCAGTCCCTGGCTCTGCTCAGCATGGCTGAAATAGGAAGGGGCAGCACTGTGGTTAGAGATGGAGCAGGTACCCGGGGAAGAAGCGGAGTGTGGTAAACTGGGCAACACAGGGTACCCAGAATCACTTTACTGCAGTCCCTCCAATTCAGTCACTTTCTCGATACTAGTTTGGAGCATAGACATTTAAGCACAGTTGATATGCACGTATCACAAGTCACTAAATGCCTTCCGGTTGTCTCTGCAAATGTGAAAAAAAGGAGGATGGCTCTCAAGATGAGTTTTGGTCTTTTGAATTGTCATCTGGGAAAGGATGAGTATCAGTGCTAGGTGGGTACTTGGGGGTCACCTCCAGCTTTTTACTCATGAGGAAACTGAATCCCAGAGACTGGATGTGGCATGTTGAGGAATGGCACTTACAAATGGGGAAGAGTCAGGATTTAAGCCTATTTTTGTCATTTGTACAGTTCCTTTTTGTTTTTTGTCTAATATATTTCTGAGTGGTTATTTCTGTAATGAGCTGTTGCTTTAGGTAATAGTCCCCATGGTTTCCTGTCTGTCCTGGAGCACGTGATGGGAAATAGACTAATGTTCATTCCATGCGATGGGAACGAGACTAAGGTTTATTCATCTACTGTGTGGCATTTTCTTTGCATACCATTTCTCAGTATCTCTGGACAGTCCACAGTATCTTGATTCTATGGATAGAGCAATTAACAATTAGATTGGTGCTATCTCTCCAGGACCCACAGTTTGCAGATGAGGAAGGGGCCTTACAGATTGTCTGAGCATCTGCTGATTCTTGGGGTAAAGGTTAGTGGAGGGACAGATGAAGAGCTCTGGGATCCTGCCTCACAGCTCTGCCTTTTCATGAATGTGTAGAAGATAGAGCACCTTAGAAACCAGCTTTCACACTTGATGTTTTGTAAAAGTTTGTTTCGTAGATATTCCAGTGAAGAACTGGGTACCAAGCCTTTTTGTTTTGACACATTAAAATTAAAGAAATTACAGTCTAGAAGAAAATTTCAGACTAAATAAAGGAAGAGACGTGTAAGTCACCTCTATAGGAATAAGAATATTTCCTAGATCTCACGGCCTGTGAGTTATACATAAGAACTTCTTAACTACTCTTGTTTCCTTGCTGTGGGTGTTCATTCATAATGCCCTTTTCCATGAACCTATGCATCCTAAAATTTCTTAGATTATAAACACTATTTTAAAAAGTATTTTTCTTTTAAGGAAAGGGAACGAGCTATATCTTAGTCTGTTTTTTGGGGGGTGGAGGGCGTTCCTGTTTCAGATTTCTTACTGTTGTAAGATAATGTAATGAGAGAATATATTGGGCCACTGCACATATAGCATTGATCTTCCATCTGTTACAGAAAGTAAAGGAGGCTCACATCATGCCTGTAGAAATAGCAGGGGTGCAAATGGCCAATTCATTGTTGGTTCAATTTGGAAGCTGACAAATACTTGCTTTATTGCCCTGCCACATGCGAAGTCTATCTTTCTGCCTACACAGCACAAGTCAGTAACCTACATAATTCTTCCAGGATATTCAAAAAGCCCCGAGGCATGACTTTATACTCTGTATATTTGGATTTCAGAATCCAATAGGGAGGAAGCACGCTCAGTGACATCCTGGGAGAATTTCCAAATATCCCTGAACAGTATTTGGCATTTCCTCCTGTTTGCGCTTGTCAGTCTGGGCCGTCTTGCCTTCGTCATCTTTGTCTCTGTCATACATGTGTCATACATTTCCCATTTAAAACTTTAATTCAGCAGCACAAGCTGCAGATGTAAAGCTGCCTTGGTTCCCATAGGGGTCGGAAGCACCAAGTCACATTGCAGAGGATCTTCTAATCTCTGGTTATTTTACTGCTTCTTATTTCTTGGAAACTTACTAACCATAACAACATGTTAACGTCATATCTGTTTGATACCATGTGAAATACTCACTAGTAAGACAAAAAAATTGGAATTAGAAGTTGAATGACTATACACTTCACTGTTTAACCTAGAACACTCTTGAGGGTGGAAGGCAGGAAGTTATTAGTCATCACACGGCACGTTGTAGGCAAATTGGGACTCAGGTCAGGTCACCTTTGCATATTTGTTATTCTGCTGATCCAAAGTGGCATGCCCAATGCTCAGAAAGATTAAAAAAACAGTGTAGTTTTTGTTCCAAACCCTCTCTCTCCTAAAAACAACTGAGAGTTCTTATACATTTATATGTAGATAATAGACATTTATCCATGTAAAAATGTATAATAGGAAAACATGTGATTGTGCTCAGAATCCATGTGCCTGAGTTCAGCCTACTTATGTTCCCTGGTGACATATATATATTTATTTGTATGTAGGTAATAGACATTTATTCATGTGTTCTGATCTGCACAGATGACTGTGGATCTCCCTGTCCTTGGCTTTTGTCGCTGTCCTAAACTTCTGCTGAGATGACTGAGTGCTCATGTGAACCTTAAGTGCCAAATCTGGGCCTCTTTAGATATCAGGGTCTTCTGGATTAAAGCAGAAGACCCTCTGGGTGCACCTATGTTGGGTGCCTCCCTGATACCGCTTGTGGTCATTCAGGAAGATGCTCGGCTGCGTCCTGAAGCCTGTGGGGTACTCAGGTTACTTGGGGTAGACACATTTGTTGGGGCTTTCTCTGCAGGTGACTCATTGTGGGGCAGTCTGGAACATTTATTCTTTTAATACTCTGCCCCTTACCTAGATCAAGCCTCCCTCCCACCAATAAAAGCCAAGACTTTCACGAATCTGTTCTCTGGTTCCACTTACCATAATGGAGCCTGTGAATCTAGCCATCTAAATGGGAGACGGTCAGAGCCCAGCAGTCGATAGGGGTGGCTGGGACATACTGGTGACCGGTGACCAGCTGATACTTCCTTCCAGTGTCCTCTACTCTTGAATCCCAGAGGGAGCAGGTGGCAACCCTTCTACCTTTCCACATTCTTCCTCCTCCCAGTGCAGACCAGCCCGCACAGAACAGGATTTCCCTCAACTGTCCACAAACCTGAAGGACGGCTCTGGGGCCTTTCCTCAGAATGACAAAGGCTTAGGGAGATGCCTGGCCCCTCCAGCCTGGACTGAGTCTGCTCTGTGGGTCCACCAGGGACGTATAAAGCAAACTGAGTCTAACAGTGGCCCGAGTGTGCGTGTATCTGCTTTGCTTGTTGCCGTAGTCTCTCCTCAGTCTCCGCCCCCCTTCCCACCCCAGCCCCCGGTGTGACCCACAGATCCAGTCCACTTCTGCTCTCTCTACCTGGACCTGGCTCATTTTCCACAGTGACCCACAGACCCAGCCCGCTTCTCCTGCTCTCTCTACCTGGACCTGGCTCATTTTCCACAGCAGTCTGACAATTCCAGATTTGAAAACAACAATCATATCTATCTTGATGTACACGGAGTGGTTTATAAAGTGAATATTTGTCATATTTTTTATTTTAAAGATATTCAAAATGATCCCAGAAATGCTCAGGATAAAGCGCTCCTAACTGTGTGAGCGGGTTGGTTTTTTTGTTTGTTTTCAGATTTTTGCTTTATTTTTATTTATTTATTATTTTTGGCTAAGACCCTGGAATTTTCCATGGAGCCTCTATTTTCTGGGAAAAACAAAGGAGGGGAAAGGCAAGAGAACAAGAGAATCTTTCTGCTTCTATACGTGGCTCACGTGATTGAATTGAGTTTGCAGAAAGGGCCAGCAAACAGCTGCTTTCTCTCTGCCTTTATCTGGATTTCAGCCTTATTTTGCTCAGTTTCCAGCATAAAGTATCTTCATCTGATGGTCTAGGATTCTCAAATAATATTCATATATGAATTTATTTTTTTGAAAACCCCACGAATGAAGGGAAGACAGTTCTTACTTCTACACTTCCACCGACAAGGGAACTAAGACAGATAAGGTAAAGGAGTCACCCAGCTCACGGGGCTGCAGAGTAGTAAATATTTCAACATGGGGCTTCTCCCTTGAGCTCTTATATCTTTCCAACACATTTAGATTTTTCGAAAAGAAGAGACTGAATCTCTATCAAAGGACATAAAAGAAGTTTTATAGAGAGAATATCAGGAAAAAATTAAATTATTTAATCACTTCCTAATTTCTGGAGGGATCATAAAGAACAGTTGGCATCTTGATTAAAGAAAACTTATAAAATTTGCCCTTTACCTTATTCTAGTCTACCAGAGAATTGAGTTCAAGCTGCAAAATGAAGATGCAAGACTTTTATTTTGTCTGTCTTGTGACACATTATATTGAGGCAGGGATTTACTTTTAAAAATTATAATCATAAAAATAATGAAATGGAAATTGGAAGGATGACCACCCCTCCTGGGCACATTTGATGCTGCCAAAATACCACTGTTATTATCAAAGAAGTTCTAAAACAGCTGTGATACTTTTGAAATACTTGTGAATGCATATCAGTTGTGCTAAGAAAAAGGTCATTTATAAAAATTTGCAAATTTTATTGAAATTCTTCTTTTGGTTGTGAGAAAACACATTTACACATGTCACCATGTTCACAGAACTGCCTGACAGGGTTAAGAAAAGTGTGAATTTATTAATGCGATCATAGAATTATCATTTTGTATTGCCTATGCAATACCAAATTCCCATAGGAAAAGTATTAGAGTAATTTTTGGTTTCTCCTTTGTTTTATGACTGGGTATTTACATTTTCTATCATTATCATTTTATGGATGAATCACTCTGCATAATGCTATGCTATGTGATACATTTTTAAGGACTAATTGACAAAACTGAAATTTGAAAATATTCAGCTATAATGCATTACCTTTTCAAAGTCCATGATTCAATATAAAATCCTTTATTTAACATATAGGAGGATACATAACCTATATTAGATTTTTTTTAACTATTTCAGGTTGACCAATAGAATGTACAAAATCATATAAATATGACTTAATTTATAATAAAGTTTAGCTGGAATGAATATAGTAATAAATAAAAGGTACTTAAAATGCAACCCATAGATGGTTAGCTTGTAGTATGATCATTGCCTTTGTAGTAGATTCTGTTTATATGTTTTCAAGACAAATAAAGCAATATCTATTGTCTAATATTAGAAAATTATTATTATTGTTATTATTATTTTGTTTGCAGTTTGACCAGGGCTGTGTTCGAACCCGCCATCCTCAGTATATGGGGCCGGCGCCCTACTCACTGAGCCACAGGTGCCGCCCATACTATTAGAAAATTATTAAACCAAAGGTATTTGTTTGCCTCTGTTATTGCAATGTTAGTCACTATGGTTAATATCATGTTACTTTTTTCTTTAAAAATATGCATTTACATCTATAAGCCCTCTCCCCACTCCCTCTGGAAATAGCATCTTCTCACCAAGGAAAAGGCATTCAGCATTGCTATTAATGAGACCATCATTACCTGAGATTGCTATTTTATCATCTCTACTATCATGCTGGTCATAGATATAATTATTTCTCCATTTCAGTAAAATATTTGAAGAATGATCATTAATAATAAAATATATGGGGAGTTTAAAATGACAGCTGTGATAGGTGTGTCATTGATAATTGTGATCTAAAGATACTTTAGATAATTGTGTCTAAAGATCAAATTGATGATGGATTCTATTGATTAAAGAGACGGAGGTGTACATAAAGAGACTCTAAAAAAGTGCTTTGGAGTCACTCCAAAGATAATATATGGCAAGATGCAAAACAGACACCACATAGTTAAAAAGACTAATACACCGAGGCTGTTTGTTAACTTGAGATAAGATGCTAATCCTTTCTCGTCTAATAGGAATCTCATATCCTTTCCTAGGAGTCTTATTCTCTGTTGGGCTTTAGTATTTGATGCCCCCTTATTATTGTTATTAAAGTGAGCCAATCAGGTTGAACTAATTAATTTCTGTCAAATGAATCAAAGGCTGGCGAACAGGACTAAGATGTTATTTTTCTAATCATTTCAAATTTCTCAGAATCAAATATATTAACACAGTGCTTGCAAGTAAATTGGTATAGAACTGACTACAGTGAAGGTTGGTGTATAAAAAGCTTTGACTATGAACAGATTAAGCATTTGCATTCTTAATATGTAAATCATAGATAAGAAGTGAATAGTATAATGGCTGAAGCTTAATCAGAGATAGTTAGCCCTGTAAGAAAACTTCCAGTGAGATAACAGTTTCTCTGGTTGAATTTCACGCTTAACCTATCAGTTGCCAAACTGTAAATTTAGCTAGTGGCAGAGGGAGGTAAAATATATCTCCTGTGTTTCCATCAGGGGCCACAAAAGTAAAAACAGTTCAAGAAATATATGTTATCTACCAATGTGTCCCCAGCTAGATCTTTTCCTTTACTCTTCTCAAGTAGATCAAAACTCTGTTTCTAGAGGTGATGAAATCCTGACAGGATCTTTTAGTATAGAAGTCTTTTTTTTTTTTTTTTTTGCAGGTGGTGGGGTGGGGGGCTCCTCTGTTCTTAGAAAATAAAAAGATGGCGGGGGTGGTGGCAA
>CAUYRH010107260.1:0-48747 GCA_963574655.1 Perodicticus potto | reverse complement strand
TAGGTATATATCCAGAAGACCAAAAATCACATCATAATAAAGATATCTGTATTGCAGCCCAATACATGATTGCTAAGTTGTGGAAGAAGCCCAAGTGCCCATCAACCCATGAATGGATTAATAAATTGTGGTACATGAATACCCTGGAACATTATGCAGCCTTCAAGAAAGATGGAGACTTTACCTCTTTCATGTTTACATGGATGGAACTGGAACATATTCTTCTTAGCAAAGTATCTCAAGAATGGAAGAAAAAGTATCCAATGTACTCAGCCCTAATATGAAGCGAATTTATAGCTTTCATATGAAGGCTAAAACGCAATTATAGCACAAGAATATGGGGAAAAGGGCAAGGGAGGGGAGGGGAGGGGGGAGGATGGGTGGAGGGAGGGCAATGGGTGGGGTCACACCTACGGTGCATCTTAGAAGGGTACTGTTGAAACTTACTAAATGTAGAATATCAATGTCTTCATATAGTGATTAAGAAAATGCCATGAAGGCTATGTTTAACAGTTCGATGAAAATATTTCAGATTGTATATGAAGTCAGCACATTGTGCCCATGATTGCACTAATGTACACATTTATGATGTAATAAAATTATAAAAAAAAAAAAGAAAGAAAGGAACTCAATTCATTTCCTCAGTGGGGATTAGACTGAGAAATCAGTTCCCATACACAAATCCCACAGGAGAGAGACGCACATGCTGGAGTGATGATGTATTAATTGGCAGTGGGACAGTGTGACAGGTTTTAGCTTTCCACGCCAGACATGCCTCCTTCGTGTTTGTGCCAGTATACTCAGGAGGTTGTTTCACAAGAGTTCCAAGTTTGAGTGGAGGCATTGAATATTCCTGAGCGATAACTTAATGAACCTCTCTTCTCCAGTGTCTGTTATAGGAGTCAGCGTTGACTACCTAGACCCAGAAAGAGTGACAGTCTTGTGGATAATCATTTTACTGTAAACTCCACCTTTTCTGAGCTTGTGCTGATTGCTAGAACTGTTGTCATTACATTTCTTCAAGATCATTTGTTGTGGTTAGTTCTCGCTTGGATGGAATGGTTGCAGAGGACATGGTGGGGAGGCACCTTACTCTTATGTTATATTACATCTCTAATGGTGGGAACATTCCAGGATGATTCCCACAGATGACCATGTAATAGTTCTGTGCCTACTTTCATTAATTTCAATTTCTTACAACACTATCTTCTTTCTTGGCCCTGTAATTCTGGATGTGGCCTGTATTTAAAGTTTTGCAGAATAGGAGAAAGACAATGAACTAACATTACCAAGAACTGTGCTAGGAATTCCAAGCTGTGCAGTGAGCTTCACACCCCCCTCGTATACCTTAGGAAGTTGAGTTCAGAGAGGGTCAGGAATGCTGCCCAAGGACAGAAGGCTGGAATTGGAGGATCCTAGAGTCCAGCATAGGCCTGTGACCAAAGGAAGCACTTTGGGAACTTTCAGTTCTTTCAGTTGAAGGGTCTCATTTATGGAGGTGAAGCTTTAGCTAAACCCTGAAGAGCAGGGAAGGGTGAGAAGAAGAGAAGTTTTTGATTAGGGATACCAGTTTGTAATACCTTGGCTAGCCCCCCTCTTATTTTCTGCATTCAGTTCTAGTCCCTATACTTTTTAAAGAATATAGACAAACTGGGGCATATTTAAAGCAATGGTTCTCAGCTCTAATCTACCACGGATCACATGACTGTGAACATTCACAGAGAAAAATATTCATGTGGGAACTTCTCATTTCTTCCTGGATTATGACATAAAATCATATAAAACCATTAAAATGTTATCCTTTTTTTCTGGGTGCACTTGCTGTAGATAATTACCCTTTTTCTTTTCTTACTGATCATAAGAACCATCGTGTTACAAAATCCTGGTTAAAATATATCCATATGAGATTAGGAACCAGAATGGTGATAGAACCAAAATCATGTTCTATAACAGTGGTTCTCAACCTTCCTAATGCCGTGGCCCTTTAATACAGTTCCTGTGAGTCGCAACCAACAGGTTGAGAACTGCTGTTCTATAAGGAACAATGAAGAAAATGGGCAGCTTTGGAAAAGAGTGTTCAGAAAGTGGTTAAGGGATTTCAAATATTTGGAGGACTATTTTATAAAGGGATTAGATTTATCCCAAGACAAAAAATCTGACCCCAAGGATCATGGATTAAAGCTACAGGATAAAAAAAAAACCTGAATAGAATAAGGAAAATATTTCTAAGGTAATGTGAGAAGATGGAATGGACTTGCCCAGAAGGTAGTGGGCTTCCCATTAATGGAGCTATACTTGTTACAAATATCACTTAGGAGACTAAAGCTCTAGAGAGAGCTGGACCAGTTGTGTTTTAAAACTCATTTCAACCCTGAATTGCTAAAATTAACAATGATTTTAATACCGATTTATCAGACACCAGACAATTAGCAAATCAAAAATTTAAAAATCTTTAGCCTATAGAATTTCAGTGATGCATTTTATCTTCAAAACTCCAAAGCTGAAAAATTCCAGGCTTCTAAAGGGATTACAAAGTTGATTGTAGATTATTGATTGTGTTTGAAAAGGTATCCTTGAAAAGGAAAGTTTTTCACAGGAGCCACTGCATTAGAATAAAAGAGTCCTTGACAATAAAGGGGACTGAAGAATAAAGGAGTCCTTGGTACTTATGAAGAGTTTATTTTTAACCCCAATACCAAGCGTATGATAAATGATTATTAAAGTAAGTTTGTCATCTACTTGCGTCTAAAGCTTTTGTATATAAAAGCCTTGGGAATGTATAAAGTTACCTTCAGAAAGAGCATAGAGAAAGAAAGGGCCAGGTCGTCCAAGGTTGTACTTGCATGGCCTTTCCTGTTTATGTGTATTAAACCTGCCTGCATTAGGTTTCAGTGATCTTTGGCTTTTGAGTGTTTGTAGAACACCAAGTATTCTTAACCTCAGATATTACAATGGGCACCATGGTGACTTTTTATTATGTAGATTTTTCTATAAATCCAGTAGAAAGTAGCAAACCCATTTTGATTATTCTTGGGAGCCAATGAGATGTATAGGTGTTGAGGTTTTGCCATAGCAAAGCAAATGATGGTTAAATATAGTTAAAATCAGAGCAATGGAGGGGGGCTCACCGGGTTCTGATGGCCACTGACCACTGAGAAAATACTGAGCAGTAAAGATAACAAAGTCTTCAAAGAGAAAGAGTTTGAAGAGTAACTTTCATGCCTCGCACTGTTTTCCATCTTTCATCTCTACATCCCAGACACTAAACAGAGCACCTAGAACATGGTAGGCATTCAACAAATGTTTTGAGATGAATGACTTGTAGGCAAAAGCAAAGGAAAAGGACTCCACACGTTAGCTATTTCTTTCTCTTCCTGAGATCAGGTCCGCGTGACTGATTGAAGAGGGAAAATTCCAAGATCATCTAGTTGTTAAATATTTAGGCTGCCAACTCATTTCTTTGACTGATGTTCATCCCCCTTGAGTTGATTGACTGTTCTGGCTCAGGGTTGACACGTCACGTGTCGTAAGTTGCAGTTCTCGTCAGCCCACGGTTGCACTTCCATGCATAACCAGTTTGACTTATGTTGGTCACATCAGGCACCGGCATAAATCTTGATAGTCCAATAATTGGTAGTTGGGTCTTTTCTGCCTGGAATGATTTCTTGGCCATTCTGGTGGTTAGTGGTACTGAATACTCAATGAACAGCACTGGCCAACTAATGGAAGAAGTTTCCCTTCCTTGCAAAAAATCTTAAAATAGAATGTAATATATAATTGGCTGGTGTGCATGAGTTCATCTATGTGTGAATGCAATTCTAGAACATGATGGACAATGATTCTCTACTAGGAAAAGCTGGACAAAGGAATAAGGCAGGGCATAAACATATTTTTTAGGTTTCCAGTTGTGGTGGGCAGACTTTAAGGTGGTTCCTGTGACCTCTGCCACCCAGTGCTTATGCCTTTGTATTCTCATTCCCCTTGGGCCTGGGCACAACCATGACATTTCTAAGCAGTAGAATGGAAAAGGTGATGGGACATCACTTCGGTGATTACGTTCCATTACGTAAGACTCTGTCTTGCTAGAAAAATGCTCTAGAGTCTCCTTTCCTCTCTTGCTGGCTTTGAAGCAAGATGCCCGCAAGAATGTGAGTAAGCCCAGAAGTGGATCCTTCCCTAGCCCACCTTGACAGATAGCAAGTCAGGACTAGCTGACCTTGCTTAAGCTAAGCTGTGCCAGAAATACTAACTCTACTGGAATCATGAGATAATAAACATACATTGTTTGAAACTGCTAAGTTTTGACTTGTTACACTAAATAGAAAATGTACACACTAGTCATTATTCTTAAATAAAATCTTGACTACAGTGGCAGTGTGCAGAATATCCACCCAGGAATCAACTAGATAGTGTGATAGTCTTCTAACTTTCCTTGATTTTAGTATGTGGGTCACCACGAAAGTTTTAAAGTACACAAAAATCAAGAAATGTAAAATCCCTGTGGACAGAAACAAATGAAGATTCCCCCCAACAAAGATAAGCCAAGCAAACTGAAACTTGCACGGTGAAGCAGAGAGGATGCTGTCAATTGTTTCTTGAAGTGAAATAATGGATCATAGACAGTCTGTCTCAAAACTTTCCTAGTGACCTATATACACACAAACGCTGAATACTGACTTGTCCAAAGCAGGAAGAGGAATGAGGGAAAGAAATAAAGAAATGGAATCTATATTCTCAGTAAGTCTAACCATTTGTATATTTGAATTATTAATCAGACATTTGTGTTTAAAGAAACTAGAAATATAAATTCCCATATGTGGTTAAATCTTGGAAATTATGGTCAGTGTGATGGATATTATTATACTATTTTCTTGCCATTCTGCCTTCTTTCTCTGCCTAGGTCTAGATGCTCTGTGGGTAGAATGTTTTTCCTGTCCCACTGACGTTGAGTGTGGTCATGCAACTTGCTTTGGCTGATGGAATGTGATAAAGTGATAGTGGATAAGATCCGAACTCAGGCTTACAAAGGTTGATGAATGCCTCACTGAGATTTTGGGCTCCTGCCCTACATCACGAGCAAAGCATGTGAAATACTCACGGCTTTGTAGCCTGGCGGAATGGGAAATACAAGGAACATGCCTGAACTTGACCTACGGTTTGAATTTGGACTATTCCAGCCATCCTGGTGACCCTGAATGAGAAGTAAATGCAGTGTCTGAGACGTGGAATTTGTTGTGTAGACTTCTTGAAACAGTAGTTGATATCAACAGTTTCATATCAACAGTAGGTGATATGAAATTTCAAGGTATCCGAAATCCTTGAACTCTTTCGTATAAGTGAGGACAGCAAAAATTTTCTCCTTTACCATAGAAATATAAGTAAATGAATTTTCATTCCTTTTCCCTCCTGCAGCAGTATACTTGGTCTTTATTAGGACAGGACCTTCTAGAATAGTGTTTCCTAATCCTATTCCATTTAATACTGATATTCAATATATTCATAGGTGTTCTGTGAAATGAGGTTTCTATAGTCTTGTAAGTTAAAAGAAGACTGATAACATTCGCTAATTCTAAGAAGTCCTGCACTGGGAAGAAATGTAATTTAACCCAATCTTTTTTCAAATCATATTTGAGCATGGACCCCCTCACCCCCTTTCCCCACAGAACACCTTGTTTGTCTGAAACTTGTTGATGCTGCTATTCTGGTTTAGTGCTACTGTGCTCACCTGTCTGGTCTTTCCACATTACAAGCAGATGCTGTGCAGGATAAACTTGGAATGGTGCCCTCAAAATCTGAGTGTCTTAGGCAGACATCATAGAAGTCACTGACTGTCTCTCTATGGGTATCACAAAACCTGAGTAAGCAAGATGTCCAGACTAAGGCAGATGATAAAGAAAGGCCATGCCAACAAAAAGCTGTGGAATTTTAAGCTAGGTTTACGAGTAGTTTTCTCGGAAGTCAGGCAGGAAGCCAACATTTGGAGTAAACGATTGCACCTGCTCAATTGTAACCTTGCTATTCCCATTCTGTGTTTGAACAATTGATTCAAACCTAGCATGGGATGACTTTATTTGTTCTGAACGGATTTCCACCTGTTGATTTGGAGGATTTGTAAGTGCAGGGATCACTCAGTAGAAGTCTGTAGAAAGTGCATGCTCAGATGTACAGTGTTAGTGGTGTTTCCTGTGATCACTGAATTTGCTGGGGAAATGAATCATCCTTCTGATTTATGGCTTGAAATGGGGATCTTGATGGCCTAAACTGTAAATCTGTTAAAAATAAACAAATGTATTACATGTGAAAAAACTTTTAGAATATTCCCCAAATGTATCAAAACCCCAATTTGGGGATGAGAAGGGATTTCTTGAACTCCCTGAGAGCCATATCCTCAACTACAGTTGATAATTCCTGATAATCTTAGAGCTGCCTCTTGGAGCTACTGAGCAATCCTAGCAGGAGTGCTAGTGATTTCCTGCTAATTGTGTGGGAACTGCATCTGTCTTTCAGAAGGGAATGGCTAGGCAGTTCTAGGGCAGGTGATAGTGACTAGGAAAGCCATGGACATGACCACCTAAAAAAATGGTTTTGTTAGAGGAATGAGATTAGCATATTAATTAAGGTTTTCACATCCAGTAATGGTCTCATTTGCTTATATAAATAGATGACGACACTGGGAGAAATATCTTAATCCCTTCTCTTTGACTATATGAGGGAATTTTGGAGGTAAAAATGGGAATGGCTATGGTAGAGCTCGGGAGGTTAAAGCCAATGTTGTGTTTCCAGTCCCTGTGCCTGTTTTTATGGGCTGGTCCCCCCTTGTTTGCTCACTTTTCCCCATCTATAAAACAGGGAACTGTGACCGGGGGACTGGTTATAATGTTTCTTGATAAACCTTCGTAAAGCAATGTGCTGTTGCGAGTAATGGGCTCCATTCATTATTAGCCCAGTTGATTTTCATTTACACTTGGCTCTAACAATTAGCTTGAGCAGGTGTGAAGGTGATGGAGGAGCTGGGACACCCAGAGGTCAGCCTTGGCTGGATGTGATAAATTAACCATTATTATCAGCAGTGAAAGTGGTTCTTTACGCTTGTCAGCAGCAAACAAAGGGACAACATATCTCACATAAACTCTCTGTTCAGAGCTGGGTTTGCTGAAGGATAAGGGTTTCCTTCAAGGCCCCATAGGCAGATGGAAGGGAGGCAAAGAACTCAGATAAGTAGAGGCAAGGGTTCCTGGAGGGGATGCCTTGGGGGTGGAGTGTTATGTGGGTGTCCCACTCTGGGTTGTCTTGCATTGCTCCCCCATTCTAATACGAAGCTGCTCTCAGCCTCTGCTGTGATCGGGCTTCCACCTGTGCTTAAGGATTGCTTATTAGGGGGTAAAGAGTTTGTACATCCACAAAACACAGTTATCACACAATGTATAGAGACGCACATTTCCATATACCAATCAATAGATATTTTTGAACAATGAACACCGAATATAATTTATATTAATTTTCAGTGTTATAATCGAACACTGAAAAGAAACAGTTAATCAATGAAAAGAAAGTTAATGCCTTCTTTAGTTCTCCATCTGTTTTACAGGATTTTACCAGACTTTATAGTCACTGGAAAGAAAAGTCCATCACTCTTCCTTAGTTCTCCTTCTGTTTTATAAGACTTTAAAACTCAGAATGGTATGGGAGTGTCCACAGAAGGCCACATCAGATCCTATCAGCTCTAGACCCAACAGATCTAAACATCCTGCTTCTCAAACAGGAAGTGTTTTCCCACTGGGCTACACCTTGGCATGGAAACTCAGTACACCAGAGGTGAAACAGGCAAATGAGAAGGGGAAGAGGTGATGGTTTGTAATTACTCTCTGTGTGTTGAAATCCCACAGATAATATAGTTTGTCTGGTTTGACAATGTTAGGGAAGCTGTTACCCAGCTTGGGTTTGGGTTTGTGTCAACTCAAAATTCATATGTTGAAGCCCTAACTCCCCAATGTGACAGGATTTGGACCTGGGGGCCTATGAGGAGGTAATTAAGGTTGAATGAGGTCATGGGGTGGGGCCCTGAGCCAATAGGAGTACTATTCTCATAAGAGATGGCAGAGCACCCTCTCTGTCTCCCCTCACCCCCATTTCCCCTCACACCCTGCCTTCCTCCTCTTCCCCCTTCCCCTTCCCCCCATGTGTAAACATCAAGGAAAGGCGTGTGCATACAGAGAGATGGTAACCATCTGGAAAGGCATGTGTGCCTCACACAGTGAGACGGTGACCATCTGGAAAGGCATGTGTGCATCACAGAGAGATGGTGACCATGTGGAAAGGTGTGTGTGCGCAGAGAGACAGTGGCCATCTGGAAAGGTGTGTGTGCACAGAGAGACGGTGACCATCTGGAAAGGCGAGTGTGCACACAGAGAGATGGTGACCATCTGGAAAGGCGTGTGTGCACAGAGAGACGGTGACCATCAGGAAAGGTGTGTGTGCACGGAGAGATGGTGACCATCTGGAAAGGTGTGTGTGCATGCAGAGAGTTGGTGACCATCTGGAAAGGCATGTGTGCAGACAAAGAGACGGTGACCATCTGGAAAGGCGTGTGTACACTGAGAGACGGTGACCATCTGGAAAGGTGTGTGTGCACACAGAGAGACGGTGACCATCTGAAAGTCAAGTAGGGAGCCCTCACCAGACGCAACGTTCTCTGGCACTTTGATCACTGACTTCCTAGCCTGCAGAACCGTGAGCAAATAAATATCTGACATTTAAAGGGCCCACTCTATGGTATTTTGTCACGACAGCTTGCTCAGACTAAGGGGCTAAATATCTGATTGAAATGTGCAGCACATGAGTAGGACTTGTTGCTTCTGGGCTTTGTTTTAGAATGATTAGGCTGAGACTTCAGTGAGGAACCCCTGCGTGACACTATGTGTAAGTTTCTGCTTAGAGAGGTAATAACCCCACAAAAGGATTTTCCAGTCTGGGGGTGACTGCCTGGCTGCAGAGTCCTCTGAGCCAAGTGGGGCCAGACTGGGGAGAGGGACTGTTTCGTGTGTTCTATTTTGCAAATGGGACATCACCATGAAGTGTACCTAGTAGTTTTTAATCAAGCACACGTTACTCTGCCATCACCAGATATTAATTAAAACACCCTCTTAATCCTTCCTTGGGGTGGGGTTGTCCTATGGTCTGGATCTGGGAGTCTATCTCATGAACAGGCTTTAGACAAATATTCCTTATTTAATTCCGACCTTTACTACCACCTCCAGGTGTTTCCACTTCATCAGACATTTGAATTTGCTGTGATTCCTGAAAGTGGGATGCTTTTGAGGTATCAGAGCTTATGTCTGATAAACTTATATCTGAGGTATCAGAGCTTTTGAGGTATCAGAGGGCATAGTCTCAGTGCCATAGTGCTTTATGGGTCCTGAGACTTTGGCAGGGAACCCTCGGAATCCAGTTCAGGTTAGAGATACAGAGGATATGGGGCTACTGAAAGAATCATGTGGAAAAATTTGAAACAGCTGAGAAGAGAGGATTTGCATGGTAGAAAACAGCCAGTCTGGAATCCTACCCTGGTTCTCCCCTACTCCCCATTGAAACCAGGTGCAAATGGCTCCTTCATTTAAAAACAACTCCTTCAATAATAAGTAATGGTAAAGGAACTAATAATGCCTGCAAGGAGAAATTATAAGGTGGGGGGAGAAAAAGTGCAGCTCAAATGTATTAGCCCATAATGAACACTCACCAGAAAGATGTTACCATGAAGCAGGTGAAAATTGAGAATGAACGTTTTGACAAATAATAAACAACAATGAAGCAATCACTATTAATAAGGGCCACCACATAGAGATACATATTGGAGATAAGAAAGAGGGGAGGGAGGGGGGACAGAAGAAGTATGAGATAACAGAACTCTGGAAAGTAGAGGAAAAAACTAAACCAACACAGAAATACAGACAGAATTGGAAGAGGAAACAAACAATGCAGAAAATAAGGTAAGGGAAATACAAGATGAAAGTGAGAAAAGTAAACACAAGGAGATAAACATTGAAAAACTAGAAGATATTAGAGATAAATGATGGAAGATATACAAGGGAGAAGCAATAAGCACATGAGTAGAAGACTCAGAGAAGGAAGCCAAGGTAATGATACAGAGCAAATATTTTATGAATGTCATCCAAGAAAAATAAGACTTAAATCTATACACTGAAAAGGCATGCGGGGGTGTGCCAGGGGAAACCGACTCAGGATGATGACACCAACACAGATCCTGGAAAGATTAACAGACTTGAAAAGATAAAGAATCATTGTAGGGGTGCGGGGGAGGTGGGAAGACTCTGCTTAGATTTAAAAAAAGAAAAAGTCTGGGATCAGATGTTTGCGCAGCTGTCTTTAACATGAGAAGGTGTTAAGTGCCATCTAGAAAACTCCTCCAGAAAGGAAAGGGTGGGCCTTCCCAGCTGTCCTTCAAATGCAAAGGCTAAAGGCGCAGTAACCCAAGGAACATGAGCCACTTTGGAACGAAATCTAAGAGGGTGCCAGAAAGGTCAGTAATTAAGAAAAACATATGATGCAGTATTAAAATAAATTAAAGTTAACATGAAAAATCTGTGATTAAGACAATTGAAAATTTAAAGACAGAACCATTGTTACTGTTTTTTGTTGTTGTTATTGTTGTTTTCTCCGAAGCCTTTATCATGGCTTGGGAGGGATGTGGTATTGCCATGAGCCCTTTTTTGTGGAAAATGCTAGAAGGCAAAATTTAGTTAGCCAAGAAGTCAATATTAACAAATGACTGGAGGTGAGCACTGACTATATTTAACTGTATAATTAATGCCAAAACAAATGTGGGATTAGAATGAGAGAAAAAAATATTATGTCCCCTCTTATAATTCTCTCTCTCTGTCTTTTTTTTTTGAGACCGAGTTTCACTTTGTCACTCTTGGTAGAGTGCTGTGACATCACAGCTCACAGCAACCTCAAACTCCTGGGCTCAAGTGATTCTCTTGCCTCAGCCTCCTGAGTAGCTGAGACTACAGGCATCCACCACAATGCCTGGATATTTTAAGAGATGGGGTCTTGCTCTTGCTCAGGCTGGTCTTAAATCCTTGAACTTAGGCAATCCACCTGCCTCAGCCTCCCAGAATGCTAGGGTTAAAGGCATGAGGCACCGTGCCCCGTTATAATTTTCTATTAAGCAAAGATTGAGTTAAAGATGAAGTGGAAACTGAAGTTATTGTGATATATAAAAGTAGTTATATAAACACTACATATTGGAATGTATGGGTATAAATAAATCCATAGGAATATATATACATATATATATTCACACAATAAAAATGTTATAAGCATCTACCTTAGAAAAGAAAGACAAAAAGAATTGAAAGAAGGAATTAATAAGTATATAAACATAAAATAATGAGTTTAGTAGAATTAATAACGCCCCAAACTTAAAAACATTAAACCATTTATTTGCTTACTTATTTAGTAAGAATGAAGATGGTACAAAAACAAAAAATAGGAAATAATAAAGGAGTTATAAAAATAGAAGTCAACTGAATTATAGGAAATACTTTGTTCACTTTAATGTAAATTAATTTGAAAATCTGAATGAAATGGATGAGAGTCTATTAAAAATAGTTTATCAAAATAGACTTTCAAAGAAATAGAAGCTCTAAGCAGATACATTATAGAAATAGAGGAAGTTGTCTAAGAACCATCCCCCCAAAGCACTAACACTAGATGGGTTCACAAGGAAATTCTACACCACCATTAAAAAAAAAAAAAGATAATTTTAATGGTATTTCAATTGTTCCAGAATACCAATAAAGCCAGAAAATCTCCAAAGTCTTTTTAAGAAGCCAGTATAGACCTGTTTCAAAACCTAACATTTTGAAAAAAGGAAAATTACATACCAATCTCACTTATAGATATAAAAATTCTAAATAAAGGCTGGGCATAGTAGCTCATGCCTGTAATCCTGGCACTCTGGGAGACTGAGGATTGCCTGAGCTCAGGACTTCAAGACCAGCCTGAGCAAGAGCAAGACCCTGTCTCTACTAAAAATAGAAAAACCAGCCAGTTATTGTGGCAGGCACCTGTAGCCCTAGCTACTTGGGAGAGTTAGGCAAGAGGATTGCTTCAGCCCAAGAGTTTGAGGTTGCTGTGAGCTATGATGCCACAGCACTCTACCCAGAGCCAAGGAGCGAGACTCTCAAAAACAAATAAAACAAAACAAAAAACTAAATAAAATATTGACAAACATAATCCAGAAAAACATTAAAAGAACGAATTATGTGCATTTTCCTTCAAAAGCATACAGGTTCAACTATTACCATAATTCAAAATATTGGCAAGTCTCAGAAAGAAATTACATGATTATATCTACAAATTTTGAAAAGGCTTTTGAAAAAAAAATTCAACATTTATCCTTGATAGAAAACAGTCAATAAAATAGGGTATTTCTTTGCCATAAAGAATGTTTATCTCAGCCCCCAAACAAGCATCATTTTTAATGTGGAAACTCTTAACTTACTCCCCTCAAGGAATAAGGCAAAGGTGTGGACTGTGACAGTTAATTTTGTGTGTCAACTTTACTGGGTGTGGGAGGCCCAGATAGGCTCTAAACAATATTTCTGGGTGTATCTATGAAGGTGCTTTCAGAAGAAATTGGCATTGCATTTGAATCTGTCATCTGAGTAGAAAAGATCGCCCTCACCAATGTGGGTGAACATTGTCCAATCCATCTGGAACCTGGACAGAACAAATAGGCCACAAAAGGGCAAATTCTTTCTCTCCTTGAGCTGAGAATCTATTTTCTCCTGCCCTTGAACGTCACAGCTCCTGGTTCTCACCATTGATTCCCCTGGGTTTCAAGCCTTGGAACTCAGACTAGATTATACTACTGGCTTGTGTGGTTTTCCAGCCTGCAGACTACTTTTTTATGGGACTGCTTAGCTTCTGCAATCGTGTGAGTCAATTCCCATAATAAATCTCTTACATCTATTTATTTGTATGTATCTTATGGGTCTGTCTCTCCGGAGAACCCTGACTAACACATTAACATTGTGCTGGAGGCTGGATCTACTCTTCAACATCTTAAGAGAAATAAGTTAAAATTAGAAAGGAGAAAAAAATTATCTCTATTGGCGGATAATATCATTCTAGTACTAAAAGATATATGAGAAAAAAGCCCTGAATCTAAAACAATCGACGATTTAATTTAGTGTAATCATAGAGTGCAAAATTGACAAAGAGAAATTAGTATTTGTTGTATGTAAGAGCAATCAGATAGAAAATTTGGTTCTACCTGGAATCAGGTAAAAGGAAAATGAAAGACAAAAGGAAGAAAAAGCCATCTGCAATAGCAACCAAAAGATAAAATACTTGGGAATGAATTTAACAATAAATGTAAAAGTCTCATGTGAAGAAACTTAAAAACATTCCTGAAGGAATGGAAAAGGCTTTTCCTGTCCTTCACTAGAATGACTTATCATCATAATAACCTCAATCTTCTCTAATTTATAAAGTTAAAATAGGACATCAAACATACTAAAAAGTTTTCTTTTTTCTTCAGAATCAGGCAAAGTTAGTTGTATATAGTTATATGCTACATGTGAGACTCCCCCCCCAAAAAAATAGTTAGAAAACTTTTTGGAAAAGAGCAAAAATTAGGAATAGATATTCCTGATATTAAAATATACACAGTTATTAAAATAGTGCTATTGTATGTGGTCAGAGCAATGGAAGAGAATAGGACTTCAGAAAAACATCTCAAATATACATAGTTTTTTAAAAGGTAGGAAAAACAAATTATTTTAAAGATGATGAGAGAACAGGGTGGCCTTTGGAAAAAATAAAGTTAGGCCCATACGTCACACTACATACAAGAAAATACAAATGAGTAAAAATTTTAATCTAAGTAAATGAATACATTGAATTAAAGAAGAAAGTCTGTAAGAATTATTTTATATCTCAAAAGAAGGAAAGTTTTATAAATTATGACAAAATCTAGAAGTTTTAAGAGAAAAGATGAGTACATTCAACTGTATGTATGTGTTTAAGTTGCTTATCAGTATGTTTTTTCTACATGGCAGAAATCAGACAAAATTGAAAGATGACAAATTGGGAAAAATAGTTAAGCTTATATTGCAAAGATCAAATTTCCTTCATATGTAGAGATCCTACAATTTCAGTAAGAAGATACTCATTAGAAAGTTCTAGAAGGATCAAAAATTGTTCTTTAAATACATGCAAAGGTGCTCTACTTAACACATAATTAGAGAAAGAAAAATATACATGTATTAAAGCTATATACTGAGATATAATTTTTTGCTGGTTGGGCAAAAACTAAAAGTTTGCTAAAACATGCTGTTGGCAAGGATGTAAAGAAATAGGCACTCCTGTACATTAGTGGTGGGAGTATATTGGGGCAAATTCTCTGGGAGGAAATTTGGCAATGGTGTGACAGTTATAAATGTATATTTCCTTTGACCCAGAAATACCTCATTTAGAAATTTACCTTATAGATATACTTATTTCTGTATAATAATTTATGTAACAGATACTTTTTCGCAGCATTGTTTGAAGACTGGAAAACCTGGGGTCTGTTAATAGGGGACTGTTTAGTAGGTATGGTAAATTCCTACAAAAGAATACTATGCAATTGTAAAAAGAATGAGAATATTCTTTATACAGAGGTCTGACAATTAAGTCTGCAAACTGGCTACCATGCTCTTACATTGGAAGAGCTACCATGCTCTTACATCCAGCCCTGTACTAACAACTCAATGAAGTTTCATAACCTTGGTATATCAGCGTCTGACAGCTGTGTTCCTGTCAGCATTTGGGAGTGGCATTTATTATTGTTGTCACATGTTTCTATGTGCTGTGTGATGACAGCTCTGAATGGCCACTCCAGAAAAAGAGTTTCAAAATTGCTTTGAAGGGTGGACTAGGCGCTGGTGTCAGTATACATCTTCCCAAGGGGAGCACTTTGAAGGTGATATTCAGCAATGAAGTATGTAGCACTTCTTCCTAGGATGAGTTTGTGAACTTAGTAGTCCAATGTAGTATACTGATTTGGAAAGATCTCTAAGGTATAATATTAAGCAATAAAGGGAGGTGAGTAATAATATAAAGTTTTGGATAAAATAGAGGGAGAATATATACTGTGTTTGTATATGGATTTAAAAAATCTCTGGAAGGATAAACCAGGAACTAATAATAGTGGTTATCCTAGAAGAGGGTAAGAATTATGTAGATGGGTACGTAGATGAGAAGGAGGCTTCTTAGAGTATGATTTTCTGTACTTTTTGATATTTGAACCACAAGAGTATTTTACCTATTCAAACAATAAATGAATTTTTCAAAATTTGGAAATGAGTCTAAGAACTTAACTAGAACTTGCATCTCTGAAACGTGCCCCCCACCCCCCACCAAAGTCACTACATGACAAGATTGCAACAGTTAAGCTTTTGGGAATTTGTGTTACACTTAACTTTTGAAAAAATGCCACGTAAACAAGTAATGTGATCAGAAATTTAGTTATTAAATGTCATTGCAGACTATGATGCTGAATCAGTGAACTTCAAACCCTCTACACCTGCATTTTGGATTCGATGGTGACATTAGTGATGAATGTCTTCATAAGCTATGGCCTTATCCTTAAGTACGAGTGAAAGATGCAGTGTTGCTCACCTGTCTCACATTTATATCAAGTGTTGGGTTTTTTTTATTTCAAATCAGCTACATATACTGAGGTGCTTTGCTGGATTGACCAATTGATTGACTGACTGATTTTACTGAATGTAATCAGATTGGTTTTTGTGTAATCACATTGGGTCTGTGTTGACCAGAAAGCAAAAGCATTTTCTGCTTACTTTTTAGTTAATTAGAAAATGTATTTAAGCAGGTTCATCAATTTCTAATCAGAAATTTTTCTCACATCAGTATAACGAATGTTTATTGCATAAAATTTAGCAAATTTATATTTAAGAAAGGTAGAAAATAATGTGGTCATCAAAATAATCTTTGATAGACTTTGGTGTCTTTTTTTTTAGTTTAAAAAAGTTGATCCTGATTTTTTTTTTATAACTTGTTTTTCATGTTATAAGATCATACCATACCAGCATTTCCAATGTTAATTACATTGTAGAGCATAATTTTAAATGACTCCCGTGTATTCCATTGTGTGGATGTACCATAATTTATTCAACTAATCTTGTTGTCTTGGACATCTAAGGACAACCTATTTCTGAAGCACTTTGTTTAATTGGAATTTTCTATATCTTGCTTATGAGGAATATAGCTTGCCTTTTTATTATATTTGTTTATTTTTGTGAGGCAGTCTCACTCTGTCGCCCTGGGTAGAGTGCCATGGCATCATAGTCCAAGCAACCTCAAACTCTTGGGCTCTAGTGACCCTCTTGCCTTAGCCTCCCAAGGAGCTAGGACCACAGGAATGTACCACAAAGCCCCCCTAGTTTTTCTATTTTTTGTAGAGATGGGGTCTGACTCTTGCTCAGGCTGGTCTTGAATTCCTGAGCTCAAGCAATCCACCCACCTCAGCCTCCCGGAGTGCTAGTATTATAGGCGTGAGCAAACCACGCCCAGCCCTAGTTCTCTTTTTTAAAAGTGCTCCGTAGAATTCTTACAGCGGCTGCCTGAGAATGATGCTTTCCTTGTCTTGTTCTATAGTGGATCCAGTTCCAAAGGCCAGTCTTTACATGTGCCTATTTCATTTTCTGCTAAAGTGGTAAGATGGCTCACCATTGGATGTATCTCCCAAAGCTACTTAAAACAATGGTTTTGCTGGCTGAAGCTTATCATGCATTACACTGTTCCTAAGATGCTCTCAGATCTCAGCAGCATGTATTGCAAAGGAACTGGGGTATGTGTGTCCTATGCAAGGGGTATTTTTCTTTGCTATTTGTATGATAAGTCCGTCACTTTTGGAAAACTAGACCAGAATTTGGCCCGATTGAGAAATTCCAAGGTGGCCCAAGCTTTCCAAGACAGGGACCTTTTTCTCAAGTCCTATGAAATTTTGTGATTTTAGAAAATCACCTCTTTTATTACTTTTTGTCCTTCTCTATTAAACAACATATTGTGTAAATCCCCACTTTGACTGTGGTTTAGAAAGTACACATTCAGTATGGAATGTAGAGAACTTTATTAATTTTGCTTAGATCACTTCCCATTAGTTTGAAACTAGGCAAGTCATAGTCTTGAAACTAGGCAAGTTATAGTTTATCTCTAGTTCCTTTTATAGTGAACAAATTTTCCTTCTCTTATAATAAGCATAAAAATTGCAAACACACATTAAGCTTAATGTATACTATGAGTGAGTGAACGAAACAGTTTTAGAATATTGCCAAGCTTATTTAATAACTTTTTACATGTAAAAAATATACTACTTATACATAATTCTTTTCTATTTTTTACATTCTCGCCTAAGGCTGATTGGATGATATAATTAGCGTCCTTCTCATATATATTAAGAGAAAAATGACAAAGGTGGAATTTCTTTTTAAATATTCTGTAGTGAAGTCTTTGCTAATTACGAATCAGTGAGGTTCTATTTTACATCACGAGCAATTCTTGGTCCTCTTACCTAAGATTTTCTGGTGGGGTTCCCTGTTCAAGGTTAAATACTAGAAATTGCATCTTAGAATATGTGCTAAGCCAAGTAAGAATGAGTCAGAACATCAAATAGGAGCAAATAACTGAAGTCAAAATATGTACCAAGAGGAGCGGTGGTGAGGGCCCAGAAACAAGAGCCAAGGGGAGTTTGTTCTTTTATAAGAGATAGGAAGCCATCATTGTGTTTGAGTAACACTGACATAGCTTTGTCAATGTTTTAAAAGATATATGGTACCATGTGCTGGATGGGAAGGGAGGATGCTGTAGACAGGCCAGACCTGACAGTGGCTTCTGAACCTTTTGAAGATCTCCGATTTGGCAGTGCGGTGCAATCCCCCCACAGCATGGAACCAGAGTTTGACACGGTACTTTTTAATGTGTGATGGACTCCGAAGTTTTCTGCTCTATCTAGTTCTAGTACATTTATGAAATGAAATGCTGGTCATGAGCGTCTAACTTGATTTAACAACCCTTCATAGATCAAAATTACAGTTCGAAAACCACGGACTAGGAAGATGGAACGGAAGTGAAATTCTGAAAATCACTTACGTGCTTTTCTCTTCTGCCTTTTCATGCACATGACCTTTGCCCTCAAGGCATCCATCTGTCTTGAGGATGATTGAGATTTGTTTTAGAAGGAAAGAGAAATATCAAGGCAGTATTCTGATTCTGACATTCAAATATAAGAATTTGCAGCAAGACTGTAAACTTTTATAATAGGCCTTGGATTTGAATGCATAAACTTTCTTATCTACTTTTAAATGAGAACTGAACAGGAAGGTCTGTTTTTTCTAGAATAGGCTTGCCTGAGAGGTTCACTCCAGAAGAGCAAGGTAGCTAAAGCAGCCAGACTGGGACCATGTGGAGCCCATAGTAAGTCCAAGGCTGTGTTCAGGCCAAAAAAATGTCAAGCTGTCACGGAAAACACTGGCCAATCTGACAAAATGGATACAGGACTCACTAGCTTAAAGAAAAAAAAAAAAGAGGACTTCCTTCATTTCCTGGGTGGTTTCAATTTTCAATCCCGGGATATTAGTATCATTCACTAACTCTGTTAGGCTGTTTCTGTTTGTGAGTTATATATTAAAGTATTAGCTGACATTCAGAAGTACAAGTTAGCAATTCAGAAATGCCATGGTGACCAACATTTAAATTCTGATGTACATCTTTTGAAGACAGAAAGTTCACTGTGGAAGAAACGTTATGACTTCATTATGAAACCAGTTTAGAAGTAAGAATGGCCAGGAATGGCTTTTGGACAAATACTGTAAAAAGTGAAGGCAAAACAGTACCACTATCAGGTACTTATTTCGTGCTTTGAAAATGATGTTGAGAAAATTAATACATGGAACAATTTTCAGAAGGGAATCAGCAAAAACAGCAAAAAAGTTGAAAAATCTACGGATAGTGACTTGCTTTAGTTCTTTTAGTTCCTCAAGGCACTTGGGAAGTGTTCCTTTGCGAAGGGCACCAAGAGTTGATTTGCTTGTTAAAAAGTGAGATTTGGCTTCTTCCATGACCTAGCGATTACGAAATGGGCTGCAATTGCTCAAGCTTTCTGATGGCTTCAGAAAGTGAGTGAGATCTAGTGGTCCAAGACTGACCCACAAGGCCCTAGACAATCTGCATTTTCTTAGTCCTTTTCTCTGCTCCAGCCACTGCCTCAGGGTCTTTGCCCCTCAAATAGCCTCTCTCAGTGAAAACTTTTACACTTGCCTATCTGAAATCTTCTTTTTAACATTTATTCCCCTTTCTTTATTTCTTTTTCTTCTCATCATTTTTTTCTCTAGATTTCTTTCTGGTTCATTATTTGTCCTTTCTATTACAGTGCAGGTTTTATGTTTGTGTTTTGTTCACTGCTATATTTCCATCATCTGGAGCAGTGCCTAGCACCTAATGGGAGCTCAGTGAGCATTTACTGGGTCAATGAACAGTTAAATGAATGCAGGACATGTAGGCTTTTACTTTTATAATATGAATACTGTGTGCAAACTAAATGTGGATCAGCTTCTCTTCTGTGCAAGCAATCACATCCCACTCTTGATACATACCATGCCTATGATCAAATGCAATTACCAGTTCTTTTTTATGTGAACTCCTGCCAAGCCAGGAGTTCCCTATTATATATTCATGAAATTATTTTTACATTCCCACACATAGCCCTTTATAAACTTCATTTTTTTTTAACTCAATAGCTAAAGTCTGCCAAGAGAAAATTCTGGATCTTGATTTTGATATATTTTACATTAACATTGTCTTTTAGCTTTGATAAACTGTTGTATTTGATGATTTAAGTTTATTATAATGTTTAGTCAGATTGCACAAATTAAAGTATTGTGGGTTATCAAAAGAGGAGTTGGAACATAATGCATTTTCCAAAACAGCTGTACTGTTAGGATATTGGATTTAAATGTCCTGCCCTTGAACCTGAACAGACCTTTAACACTACTTCAATCAATAAAGTATAATATAAGTAACTTTTTTAGACTTTTGGAAGCTGAATCAGTGGTGACACTGCTTCTGCCTGGCTTTTCCTTTCTTGGGATGTGCACCTTGGAAACCGGAGCTGATATGTAAGAATTCTGGCTACACTAAGGCCACATGCTTGAACAATCACACAGAAAACCGCATAGACTAGAGATTAAAGCCTGAGGAGCCCCAAATGTTTAGTCACTCAGCTGCTTGACATGTGATAAAGAAGGCTTTAAGATGACTCTAACCTTGGCCACCACCTGACTATAAACTCATGAGAGACCCTGAGTCCTACCCACATAGCTGAGTCAGCCCCAAATTCCTGACCTATGGGAACCAGGACGGCTAAAGGAATGAGGACTTTAGTTTTAAGCCACTGACTTTTGAGATGATTTGTGATACCACATAGCAATAAGTGACTAATGATAGATACATGGTCAACTTACTGTATGGAGAGCAATTGATTCTACTGAGTTAGATCTTGGGGGCCTGCCCATCAGAAACACTCAAGGTGATGGGGATGCTGATATACTCTGTGATAAGATGCAACTGCTTTACTTTAAATTTAGAAATACAGACGCTTTAGGAATGATGAGGGTACATGTATGTCAATTGAGACAGAATGTAGATGACTAGAAAGCAAGCTTTGAGAGATTGGGGCAAGAATAGAGGTGGGCTTTGACTCACAATTTTGCTTAGATTGGCATTATTTGTCCTTTATTTGAAGAAGCAATTATTTTGCAAGGTACTGAAATCTCTGCTGACGCGAGCTGTATTTCTGCCTTCACTTAAACTCTTCATGCCCTCAGGCCTTTGGACTGATTTGCCAAAGGGAAGACCACATTTCAATAAATTTTGTGTTCTAAGGCAGAATGTCATCTTTCAATATCTTTGTCCCAAATTTTCTTTCTCTCATTTGAATAGAAAATAACAAAGCCCAAATGCTTTCATTTACTCCACTCATGTCTGATATATTGCACCCTTTGGATCTCTAACATTTTATATGGGATTTCTATTGATTCCTTCTTACCTTTTCTTTTGATTTCAGGCAGTCTGAATTTATTTAAAGGTACAAACTCTATCTTAACGTTCTCATTTAATAAATTTGTTCCATTTCTGTGCTTTTGCTCATCTTATTGACCTAACACCAAAATTTAAGGTGATTTTGTTCATTTTAATCACATTCTCAACTGCAAATATTCTAAGTTTATGCTTTCCAAGAATAGAAATAGTAATTTATTAATGTCTTTTTCTCCCAAACTTTTCTCTTTATAATGATTTCCTAAGTTGTTTTTAATCATAATGTCTGAATGTTTACCTGCTGGGCCTTTATTTAGAAAATGAATTAGATATAATAAGGAAAACTAGCCAGAATTGAATTTAAATTAATTTAAACAGATTTTTTTTTTTTAAATTTCTGATTAATATGAGAGTACACACAATTAGGTTACATTGTTTGCATTTGTGAGGTAAAGTCTAAATTGCAGTTGTATCCTTCACCCAGGAAGTATGCCATAGGCCCACACATGGGAAGGAACCTTCAGAACTCCCCCACCCTTTCTTGGATTTAATTTTTTTTCTTATGTGAGCATGTTGGTGTCAATATACAAGTTTCAAATGAGTACTGGTACCTATGATGCTTGTTTGTCCATTCTTGTAATACTTTACTTATGGGAGTATTCTCCTAATCCATCCAAGTTGCAACAAAGGATACAACATATGGATCTTTTCTATGGCTGAATAGTGTTTCATGGTCTACATATGCCACAATTTATTAATCTATTCACATGTTGAAGGCATTTGAGTTGTTTCCACATCTTTACAATTGTAAATTGGACTGGTATAAACATGTAAGTGCATCTGCCCTTATGGTAAAATGACTTTTTTTTTCTTTTGGTTAGATACTTAGTAATGGGATTGCAGGATCAAATAGAACGTCTATTTTTAGTTCTTTCAGGATTGTCCATACTTCTTCCAATAAAGGATGCGCTAGTTTGCAGTCCCACCAACAGTGCAGAAGTGTTCCCTTCTCTCCACACCCACGCCAACAACTATTGCTTGTGATGTTGGTCATTCTCACTGGGGTTAGGCGAAATCTCAAAGTGGTTTTGATTTGCGTTTCTCTGATAATTAGAGATGATGAGCATTTTTTCATGAGTTTGTTTCCCATTCATCTCATTATTTCTTAACAAGATATGAAGGTTTGACTTTCATTTATTTCTGGTTTCCCTACAGAGTCTGACCACGCAAAAAAATGTACACAAGAATCCATAGGCAAAAGAGAAGCAAAGAATAATGATGTTAATTTATGACACTCAAGTATTGGACAATCTAATCTCATTTTCAAATAATAACTCAGATTTTAATTCTGGAACCAATACATGCTGTCACCCATCTCTTACTCAGAATATGAGTCATGTTATTGGACATTCTGAGTTATATTTGCAACAATGTAATTGATATCTCCTCTTCAGTGGGTCACGGGGTAAGGATGGTGTTTAACTCTGGAGGGCAGACCTAGGGCCCTTCCAGGTGTACTCACAGCATGGTGACAGGAAGTAGAGTGAGCTTCCTGGTGAGGCTTAGGAAATAGAAGAAAATGGGTGAGATCTTACACACTGCCTTTACAGATTCTCATGCAATACTTCATTCAGTATATGAGTGATTTTCAATCAGTGTGACATGAGAGGATTTATGTGTGCTTCAAAAAATTTTAAAGATTATTAGTTATTTTTGAAAGACATCAGTAGCATAGTTAAGTATATATATTTTTTACTTTATTTTTATTTTTATTTATTTTTTTTTTTTGATAAACATAATTTAAGTGTGCAGTGAAAGTTTAAGTATAGGTTCAAGTGTGTCATGTGATAAAAAGATCGAAACACTCTGAAATAAATATTTTATGCTTTGATTCATCTGATTATCAACTTCTCTTTCTGTGTAAAAAATAAATAACAGAGTAGAGAGGTACTAGATACCCCTCTGTGGGCATTCTTCTGCATGGGAAGGAAGGAAGAAATTACCTTGAGGGGCCGCAATATAACTGAGGGAATAGACATGCCATCCTTCACCTGCATGATCTTCCCTAGACTTCCATTTCTCTTATACAGTTATGTCTATCAGTTGAGTCAGTAGTTGAGCTGGATTGTGACTGATGTTTCATTGCAAGTATAACAAGCCACTTCATGACTTAGTGGTTTAAAACTGTATTTATTGCCTCTTGTGAGTCTACATGTCAACTGAGTGTTTCTACTGATCTTGGCTGGAATCATTCATCCATCTGCAGTCAGCTGGTGGGTCAGGGAGAGGCTGGCTAGTCTAGGACAACTTCAGATGGGATGCTACATCTCTCTTTCATTTATCTCTTATCTCACTCAGCAATGCCTGTGTGGGAAAGTCTTTAAGGTTATTGCGGAGAAACAGGACGGGAAATACTCTGCTTGTATCACATGTCCTCTTGCTTCATTGGCCAAAGAAAGTCATATAACCAAGTCCAGATGCAAAGAAGGAAGAGAATAGATGGTTCAAAAACAGGGGAATTCAGGGATCCTATTAGTTGGGGCTATGACAACAATCAAGATAAGCAATGAATCAGGAGAATTATGCTGTTATCTTCTTGATTCTGATGTCACTGCCATAGAACTTTCTGTGACAATGGAAATGCTCTATTTCTATAATATTCAATATGGTCACCACTAGCTACATGTGATTATTGAAATTTAATTTTTAAAAAGGGAGAAAATGAGATTCTTATAATAGCCACATTTGAAGTCTTAATAGCTAGCAGTATACTAATCATTGTTCCTAATATTTCATTTTAAGTCATTGAGGTGCCAAATTATGTTGTTGTACCTAGAAGTACTTCAATAGGTTAAAATGGGATATTCATTTGCTATATTTGAGGAATTACTGTACCCCATTGGGAACTGACTTAAATTGAAAGGTCAAACTCAGCCATTTTATTCTTTTAAGGAACTTTCACTAGCCTACCATATGGGGAAGGTGAAGGTTTCCTCCCTGCAGACTTGCTAAAAAATATTGCAATGAAGGCAAATCTCAGTCCTGGCTTTGTCTGACTTGTAGACTTTTATTTGCTTAGCATGCAGGCTAAAGAGTCAACATGCCCTTCTCTGCAGGCTCAATTAAGAATCCTTCTCTATTCTTAGGTGATTTTTCTTTAGCTTTATTGAGGTATGACTGACAAATTAAAAAAATTATATATATTCATGGTGTACAAGGCGATGTTTTGATACACATATACTTTGTGAAATGATTGCTCTAATCAGACTAATTAACATATCCATCACCTAACATAATTACATTTTTTCATGCGCATGTGATGAGAATACTTGAGATCTACTTCCTCGGCAAATTTTAGGTATACAATAAATTATTATTAACTATAGTTACTGTGCTGTGTGTTAGGTCTCTAGAACTTATTCGTCTTATAAATGAAAGTCTGTACTCTTTGACTAACACCTTCCTATTTCCCCCTTCTTATAATGGTCCTTCAACAGTCCGTTTCTATGAGCTCAACTTTTTTAGATTCCATATGTAAATGAGAACATACTACATGCTATATTTGTTTTTCTGTTCGGGCTTATTTCACTTCTCATGATATTGATCAGGCTCATTTATGTTGTCACAAATGGTAGGATTTTGTTGTTACCTAGGCTGGTCTCAAACTCCCAGGTTCAAGTGTTCAAGTCGTCACTCTGCCTCAGCCTTCTGAGTAACTCACACTATAGGTGTGTACTACAATGCCTGGCTGATACGTATATGTGTACACATGAAATTTTCTTTATCCATTCACCTGTTGATGGACACTTAGGTTGATTGCCTATCTTGGACATCACGAATAATGCTGTAATGAGCCTAGGTGTGGAGATACCTCTCTGATATATTGATATAATTTCCTTTGGACATGTGCCCAGACTTTAGGGAATTTAATAGTACCTTCCATAAGATATTCACTCAAGACAAATGTAGCATGTTGCAGCTAAGTATGTAATAGACCCAGACAAACTAAGGATCCTTTTATTTATGTGCTGAATGAATCAGGCATAGGGGATTATTCCTCATTGGGAAGACTGCAGGATGGTCTGAATTCCATACCCGTGTGTGGGAGGCAATGCCGGGTTCTCACATATTTGTAGCCATTACCTTAAGTAAGCATCATGAAGGTCACAATTAAAAACTCATTGCTAAAGTTCGTCCTGATCTTTGGGAAACTGTAAGCCTCACTAAAGAAAATTCATTTCTGACATTAATTATGCTAATTATCAAAGCCTTAGATGTTGTTCTGAGATGAACACCACTGAGATACTTGCAGTGATCACCCTCAGAATGTGGTCTTTGATGGAGTAAAACCACCGGAGTAACCACCCGAGGAGGGTATCGTTCCCGTGACAACCTAATGGTCTGAATTAAAATGACCACACGTGGACAGCCTCTCATTATCCTGAAGTATGTTAAAATAAACTTCAGATCATATAACAATTTAAGCTGAGAACACATATCTATGTCTAGCTCTCAACTAAAATTATGACAAAATTTACTTTTACAGAAGTTCAGCTTTTATTTAAATTTTTCCTAGCAATTTCTAGTTATAGAACATTCATGCTAGAGAATATGGCAAATTTAAGTTTTATTAATTAGTAATTTAAAAATTTTTCTGGATGTTGTTTAATATGTGATTAATTCTCACGATGATTTCAAGGAAATTTGGGGGGGAAAGGTGTTTTGTAAACAGATTATCCATTTACATATTACATATTTCAGTACTTCCCTACAAATTCCTACTTTTATTTTATAGTATTTAAAGTCTTTATGCATTTACTTACCTCTGATTTTCTGGGAAAAAAAATCTGAAAAAAGCTTATCAAAAAATCTTCATTGGGTGGGATTTTGTCCATCTCATCGTTTAAGTTTTAATTTATACATTGGGCAAGCTGTTATTTTATGCATCCCATTTTATGACTGCTCAATTTACATGCTGAGTGTATATTTTAACAATAAAACATGACAATTTAATTTGAATCATCTTTCATTCAGCAGGAATATAAACTTTTGGTAATTTATTATTAATATTATTCAAAAAGGGTACAGGATTGGTGTAATTTCTGAAGACTTGCATGCTTAAGGGCTTGTTGTTTTTCCATCCTAGAACATGGACTTACCTTTGTAGAAAGTTACTGGTTTCCAATCCTTTTTTTGTTTTTTCTACTCCATCATCTCCTGGCATTTATTTATTTTTCTTTTGAGATAACTTGTTTTCTCAACTTGTCATTATTGGATTATTTTTGGGCTCTACTAATTAAAACACGCACTAGCAGTTTCCTAGTTGCAGAGATTTTTCTTAATGTTTTGTTTTGTTGTTGCTGTTGGGATGTGTGAGCTTTTTTAAACTGGCACACTTGAGTATTTTCTTGAAATCTCTCCTAATGTAAAAGGAAGAAAAACTTACAGTTTTTGCCTTTGGTTCTGATTTTCTTTGTTTCTTCTCAGCAGATAAGCCTACTATTCTTTGGCTAGAGTTTTTACTCTCCAGCATTTTGTGTATCATTTTCTACCACATTGTTTTCATTTCTTTATCTTTTTCCTTTGAATTCTGAGAAAAATCGTTCCTGACTGTCATTCATTGTCTCTGCCCCATCACAGATTTTCAGGGACATGTGTCTGCTTTTTCTTAACTCTGGAGAGGACTTTAATTGGATTTTACAACATCAGTGTCCTTAAATTCCTCCATCACCTTTGCCTCTGCTCACGGTTCTGTTCCTTACCCTGAGGTTTTATTTTCACCATCATTTTCTCCCCCCTTTCTGCCTTTCTGTTTCTATTTTATATAGATGAGACATGTCTTCTGTAGCAATAGGATTCAGGAACTCGTGGACAATTATTTGCTAAACATCTATTTTATGCTCAGCAGCAACTTGATTAGTCACAAGACGTTAAACAAACTGATCACCCAAACAATTATACACTGACAAAAATCACATGGTGCCCTCAGAGTGTGGAGCAGGAGGCCTATTTTAATCTAGGGGTAAGGAAGGACTCATTGAGCAGGTAACATTTGAACTATACCCAGGGTAAAGGGCAAGGGGAATGAGCTAGGGGGAGGGAGAGTGAGCTAGAGAGAGGGAGAGTGAGCTAGAGAGAGGGAGAGTGAGCTAGGGAGAGGGAGAGTGAGCTAGAGAGAGTGAGCCAGGGAGAGGGTCCTGCTACGCAGAGCACCCAGCATGGCACAAGCAGTGAAAAATTCTGCTTCCTTCCATGTGGTCATTCTCCGATGTTTCACCATAAAATCTTCTTTCCCTTGATGTGTAGAACTTTCTTTAAAAAGAAAAAAAGAGAGAGAGATAGCTTATGTTGGTGTTTTCTATTTATGTTTGGTTGAGGGGAGTTTTTATCTGGCCCCTGGTCAGGGTACAGGGCCTGTGGATGAGCTCAACCATCTGTCCATTTTGGTAGCAATGGTGGAAACCCTTTCTCGTGTAGTTAACAAACCCACCAAGAGGGGTTCATCTTGTTTGCCACACAGAAGATCAGTTACTAAGACAACAAGGATTGTCAAGGAGGAATAGATTTACTATAGGAGATGCACCTGCTGGGAGGGGAGGCCCAGACTGCCTCCCGTCTGGACTGATGCGGTCAGGGAGGTTGTAAGAAGGTGAAAGTGAATAGTGCATGAGGGGACTGAATATTATTATGAGTTTGGGGTGGGGTTCAGGGCATATAAGCACAATGAGAAAGTGCATACATCCCATGAACAAAAAATGGTGGAGAACTCCCTCCCTGTGTGGGGAATGTAGTGTAATGAGCTAGGGGTTAACATTGGTCATTTTTTTCAGTCTTGTGCCAAGGCCCAGTGGGTCCGTGGGAACAATTTGTGGTGGCATGTCACTTATTTTGCCCCCTTTGGACAAACAGGTTGTGTAAGGCTCTGTAGTTATCTCCTGGCTACCATTTCTGGGAAAGAAACTCAATTGGGAATGCATCAATGCAACAGAAAGTTACTAAGTTCTGGTCAGCAACTCTTACTGGACTGGGAACTTGAAGCATAAGAGAATGACAAAAAAAATTATTTAAAAAAAAAGTGTTTTCTTGCTTATGGAGCCAGTTACAATGTTAAAGTTGAATTGTGAGTGAAAGTGTGTTATTCTCAACTCAACTCTGCTATTGAAGCATGTCCATCTAGTACGACATTGTAGGACTGGGCTGTGTCTTCTCCAGAGCACATTGCCTGAGTCGTTCTCCCTGAAGAAGACCCGTGCACAGAAGAGGCTGCCAACTTTGCTGGAGGGAGTGAGAGTTTAGATGCCAAACTTCTATGAGTAAGATCAAACTGGTGAAAGCCATTTTCTTCCTCATTTTTCCCAGCAAGTAGAATTGCTCTGTCTCACAGAGTAAAGCATCAACAATCCAACCTTAATAGAAAAAGCATGTTCCTTCCAAATTCTAGAGTTAGGTTACTCAGAACTTCTTATTTTTGGAGTGACATGATTCTTTTGTTTTGGTTTGGTTGTTTTGTGTGCATTTCTATGTGTTTCAGTGGTGTGTAAGAAGTCATAATAGATACTCTTTTAAACTAGAAGTCTTTGGTATATATTTTTCAAGAACTTTGGTGAAAGTTCCTGAAACTAGTCAATTTTAAAACCAGAAATTCTTTAAGTGAGTTAAAATATCTGTCTTAACAACAGACAGAAAAAGACGGATGTAAAAGTTGGGCCCATTTTTTTTATTAAGTAGTTCTTTTATTGTCTAATATGAACCTGTGAGGATTTGTGTAATAAAGAGACATGGGTAAGAGAGGACATTGATCTGTGTGTGACGATTCCCAGCTCTGACATTAAATGTGACCTCCCTGGAGTCACGTTCCCTCTTTGCCAAAGGGAGAACTCAAACAAGTTAGTGTTTTTCAAATTGTTCTGCAGTATCCTAAGGCCTTGCCACCCCATGCACGCTCCTGCATCAGCTGCCTCCTGTCATCTGAGAGCTCGTGAGAAGCTCAGAATCTCAGCCTCCACTTCAGAGCTCTTGAATCTAAAGCCGAGTTTTAACAAGACTCCAGATGACTCCTCTGCTCGTTAAAGTTTGAGGAGCGCTCATCCTCGGTGAGTTTGTGATGCTAGAGGGCCCCTCTTAGGGAAGTGGGAGATGTGCAGGAAGGAAAGAGCAGGGTATTGGGAGAGGGGCTTTCTTCACTGCACTCTCCCCAGCCTGCTTCAAATAGGGTAACTCTATTTTTTGTTTTTTTAAAAAAATTGTATTAGCAGGGCTCATGTATTTCCTTTTGGGAAAGAAAGACAAGTCTTCCTTGCAAATAAGAACATTATTTGACTAGATGATCAAACATCTTTCATCTCAAAACTTTCACAAATATGATTGTTCTTAAAGGCAAGAGGAAGGCCAATGTCTTATAACTTTAGAGGAAAACAATTAATGCAGTGTGAAGCGTACAAATTTGATTTCTTGAAGCCCGTCTAAGATCAGGTTGAGATAGGGTTGTCAGGGGTATGTTGAGATAGTAGTGACCCTTTCTGCAAGTGGGAAGAAATTGGTCCTATATTGCTGTTGAGAGGTAGACCCATGCCCGGGTGCTTAGAAGGCTCAGGGGAGGAGCAGTTCCCAGCCTCTGCATAGAATGGTCAAATGGCATATCGCTTCTGCAATGGCAAGTTTTATTTGCATTCATTTGGCAAGGGATATTATTAATTCTTCTCCTCCGGCAAAATGAACATATTCAGATACTCACTTTCTATCACCTCCCATTTTTTTAGCTACCACCACAATAATGCTGTATAACAGTTAACCCATAATTCAGTGCCTTAAACATGAACCATATTGTTTCGTTTTTCTCACAAATTTTCATGTTGACCATAGGCCTTACTGGTTTGGGCCAGGCTTGTCTGGACTGGGCTGGACTTCCTACCATGTCTCAGGTGCCCTGGCTGGGTGGCTGGGTCTGGCTGGTCTGAGGTGACCTCTGCTCCCCAAATTGCTCACATGTCTCTACTAGACTAGCCTGTTCAGTTATCACAGAGAAGCAGAGAAAACAAGAAAGGAAGCAGACATATACACGCACTTTTTAAGCCTTTGCTTTGCTCCCATGCGGAAAGTTCTCATTGTCCTGAGCATGTCACATGACCACATCCAGCGCTAGAGGGCGCTAGAAAGCTTCAGGGTAAAATGTATGAATGCATGGAGGACATTAATAAAATAAACAAAATTGAATACAAATCAATTAAATTAATACCAAGATACCACACATGATCCTAAACAGAAATCAGCAGGAATCAAGCTTAAGAAATACTAAAAAATGGAGTGACTTAAAAATGGAGTCTTAGAACATGTTTATCTCCAACAGATGGATTTCGATGGGCTACATGAAATCTAAGCACAGGTAAAAAGTGAAGAGATTGATGATTTTCAATGAGCCAGTTACATTAAAATAATGCGAGCAAAAGCAAATGGCCAATATCCTATTTTTTTCTTGTTTCTGGCTTGTAAGATACCATGCTCTTTCCTGCATATTAACTCACCAAACAAAGGTAAGACATATTGTTGCTCAATTGATTTGTGGCCGTTTCTACTTTACAAGGTACTAATGTGGTGTTTACCTTGACAAATTACCTCTGCTACGTTCTTGTTCCATGGTCTGTTTAGACCCTCCTGTCATGCTCTGTCTTTAAAGTGCTTTTATACAAGCATTTAATAAAGCTGTGAGACTGACAATTACTGAAAGAAATGTTTATCTCCTGAATCTTAGATAGTCAGAAATAAGCTGTGTGACCGACATGCCCTTCTATCTCAGATGAAGCTTTGTTAGAGATGTCTAGATCTGGGAGGAAATATCAGTCTGAATTTTGTGAACCACCAGTAATAACTGAAATTAATTAGAGGCCCTTGTTTTCCTTCATACTGGAGCCAGGAACATGCTGGGTGGGAAGGTTAATGCAATGCAACCTTATCTCCTTTGGGCAATTCTGTGGACTTGGAGTAGTTTTGTGTCTCTTCTCTATAAAAAAAAATGTGCTTTGCGGTAGTGATAAGGAGAATGGTAAAGAGGTCAATGCAGGAGATTAGGGTGCCTAACAAAGCTCCCTGCGCTACGTGGGGCTATTAGGAGTCTAGGAAGCTAGAGGCTGCAGTTAATTTTAGTTCTGAGTAACTCAGTCTCTAAGGGGTTTCTTTGAGAGATACAAACAACTCGACAGAAGCTCGTTAAAAAGACTTCATTCTGTGCTTCCAGGGAGAGGGCCCAGACCTGGTTTTGCACAGGAGTCAACTAAGACCCAATTCAATCGAAGAGAACAATAAAATTTATGCATGTTTCAAGAACCTATCATGTTCTTTTTCCATGCCTTGCTAAATTAGAATAATTTTGCTTGCTGGTTCAGTCAAAAAGAGCAGGAATTGGTAACAGATTCCTTCCAACCATTATTTCTTTCTTTCTCTTTCTCTCTCTCTCTTTTTTTTTTTTTTTTTTTTTTTTTTTGGTGGCACAGCAGAAATTCCCACAGGCCCTGAATACTGATGAGGTGTTGAAGCCCTGACAGAAACAATGTATGGTGATAGGAGTTCATACCTAACTCTGGGCAAACTTTCCTTAAAAGCTGTAGTTTTCCTTCTGTATGAGGAAAGAGGAGGTGGAAAGTCTTAGACAAAGCCTAAATATTGGTTCCTGTCTCTTGCTTTCATAGATCTCTTCTCTAACTTCCCTGACCTCTTTTCTATTTTTTCTCACTAGCTCAGAATACTGTCTAGCTTCCTGTTTAAAATCTATACTCCTCGGCTCTTATTTCCAAACTCTCTCCTTTAGCCGAGATTTTCAGATAGTCTAGAGGTACAAACTGCAGGCTTCTAAAGAACAAACTGTAAGATGGGTAAGTGAATGGATGGATGGATGGATGAATCTATGGATGGATGAATGAGTGAATAAAATGGGCTCCTCTCTCCTGGAACCAACTCTCCACCCCCCATTATAAATAATAATAGAAACTTGTAATCACCTTCAGTGTGGTGCTGTTGCAAGGTCAAGTTAGGTTCAGGCTTCTCACAGAATTATGGGAACTATGATCGTGCCATTCGACAGGTTGGAATGTTTCAGATGATACCCCAGGAAAGCGTGTAACTCCCTTTCCTCAGCAATCCCCCTGTCCCCGCCCCTGTCATCACCAGACTAGGGGGAGAGAAGTGATTCTAGAGCATGCTACGTGATAGAAAGTTAATGGTAGCTACATTTGTCATTTTACAGTTTCTAGCAGCCATTTTTAAAGAAAAAGAAAAACTAATAGTGTTTTATGGGTTGAATTGTATTGCCCTAAAGAAGTTATGTTTGAATTCTGACCCCTAGTCCCTCAGAATGTGCTCTTATTTGGAGATAGGATCTTTACAGGGGTCGTCCAACTCAAATGAAGAAATTAGGGAGGACCCTGGTCCAGTGTGACTAATGTTCTTAGAAAAAAGGGAAAATTGGGACACAGAGATGGGCACGAGCAGCAGGTAGACCATGCAGAGATATAAGGAGAAGGCGGCCATCCGTAAGCCAAGAAGGGAGGCGGGGCAGACCTTTTCCTCACAGCCCTCACAAGGAATCAATCTGCCAGCACCTCACTTCAGACTTGGAGCTTCCAAAACTATGAGATGATAAATAACTGGTTAAGCCATCTAGTCTGTGGTGCTTTGGTAATGGCCATCCTAGCAAACTAATACACCATGGAAAGATTTTGTAATAATGATTTTATTTAACCTCATATATCAAAAACTATTATCATCCCACATTAAATCAACATAAAAATATTTTATATTATCCCAAATGCAGTGTGGATTTGACCCTTACAGTACATCTCAATTTGGACTCACCACACCTGCAGTACCCAGTAACTATTTGTGGTCTATGGTCCCCAGGCTGGAGAGAACAGATCTAAGATGAGTTAAGTCATGAAAGGAGGGCCCGACTCCTCTGCCGCGTTTGTGGCTCCAGGGGACTCTACGAATGAAAGGTGAATAAGAATGGGGGATTTTAATTTCATGTCTGAGGACAGTAAATTTAAAAAATAATTTCATATTTTTCCTTTAACATTGGTTCTGCTTTTAAAGGGTTTGTGTATTTTAAAATCTGACAATGGGGTATATTTCCTGCTTGGGCAAATTGGTTGATTCAGTGTTATTACTTTAATCATACAAATGCAGACTTTACAAGCAATTTACCATAGAAACTGAGAAAAAAAATCCCACCTCCTTCCATCTAAAAATATAACAGTCTCTATATAAATATGTGCAACCATATGACAAACAGTTTCTGGGGCACTGTGCTCCATTTCCTTTCCCTTAAAGAAGTCAATGGGCTGGGTCCTGGGCACTGTTTGCAAGCAGGAATTCCTCGCGGGGACATCTGCCGAGGGTCTGTGGGTGGTGTCGCCAGCCTTGGGGGGGCTGACAAGTCCCACCTTGCCACCTGTTGCCTGGCACTAGAGGAAAAGAGCAAAGAGAGGGAGAAGACATTTCTTGTGTTGGTCATTTGCTTTCTTTCTCTGTCTTAAACATAAACATTAACATATTAATATGGTCGGCTTCATCAAATGCTTTCTCCAAGAAAAATAAGCACTGCCTGGAACAAGCAGGACTTGCCACTAACAAATGGGAGGGGTGCCCAGTTTGGAGTTGAGAAAAAGGAGGGAAAATGGAGTCGTGTGTGATTATGAGGGAAACAGAGGCATGGACGCGATGATACTGTGAGGAAGGTGCCAGTGCTGGCGCTGGCTCCGGTCCTGCAGGGCTGTGGGGTCAATGCTCCGTCCTCTGGCCTTCCTCTTTTTCCTTTCTACCCTGTGTCATCTCTGGGGCATCATCTATCCCACTGCTTCCTCTGCCATGTGTATTGCACCTGACAGTTCCCGAGCCTCTTTCTGGCCTGGACCGAACTCTAACTCTCCAGAATCTAGTTTTGCACTGTGCATCCCTCTCCACGTGGCACAGCCTCATCTCTCCTCCTCCGTCTCTCTCCTCCCCTTGGCTTTGGTCCCTTTGAGGGTGCTGTGCTTACAGCCTGAAAGCCCCTGAGGGCCTCTTTCCTCCTCCTCCTTCCCGGAGCCCTACCATGCTGCTGCCTGAACACACCTGAATCTCCACTTCTCCTCAGTCACCAGGCCAGGACACTGTCATTCCTCACCTGGACCACACAGCAGCTTCCTCAGGGGCCTCCTGCCTGGATTCTACCCCTCCTGACTTGTCCTCCAGACTTCAGGGGGGGGGGGGTTACAAAAGAAGCAGATGTGATTAAGTGGCTTCCTACTTTGGTCCTTCCACAATTCCTCTTTGCCTAAGGGTTAGGGTTAGGGTTAGTCTGGACTCATAGGCTTGGGAATAGTAACTCACACCTGTAATCCTAGTATTCTGGGAGGCCAAAGAGGGAAGAACCCTTGAGCCAAGGAGTTTCAGACCACCCTGAGGAAGAGTAAGACTCTGTCTCTACTAAAGATAGATAAAATTAGCTAGGCATGGTGGTGCAGGCCTATAGTCCCAGCTACTCAGGAGGCTGAGGCAGGATGATTGCTTAAACCAAGGAGTTTGAAGTTACTATAAGCTAGGTTGACACCCTGACATGCTAGCCTGGGGCTACATAAATAAACAAACAAAAGAAACACATACACACACAAACAAAAATGGTCTGAACTCTCTGGTCCTACACGTTTAAGACTCTGCCTAATTTTCTGTGGATCCCCTCATTTTCCTCTCCCTATTGGGTCCTACAGTGTTTCTTGAGGTCCTGCCAGGTAAGGGGCATCTATCTGCCTTGCCTGGAAACATGTCAGAAATGCAAATTCCACAGCCTTCCCAGGACACCGTGGATCTGAAACTCTGGGGGTGGGAGCCAACATCCTGTGCATTAACAAGGCCTCCAGGGATTCTGATGCAAGGTCAGGTTTAAGAATGACTCTGAATATTAAGAACTACTAGTGCCTACGCTCCGTCATAGCAAGTAAAAACAGATTGGGACTCAGTAAAGGAGACTTCATTCTAAAGGAGAATTATGAGGATCAGGGAGGACCCTTGAAATCAGCACAATGTTCTGCTCATGAGCTGTGGGCTTCTCAAGAGTTAGGCAAGAAGGTATTTTTTAAAATTGTTTTTACAGAGGAGTGAACCGGCTTGAAAGACCCAGGTATGGGGAAGTAGGATGGAAGAATGTGGGATGGCCTGACAGTGAATCAACCTTCAGAGACTTGGGGGAGGAAAGAATCCTAAAGTTTGATTAATTTTGATCTAATTAGTCAGTGAGGGAAATGCATTCAGTCAACCATGAGGCAAAATATGTAAATTTGGAAGGTGTATATCTGGCCTTGTCATAGATCACCCATCAGTCTTAGCCAAGTCCTATGGATAAGGGAGATTTTTTTTTTCAGTAGAATGTTCTGAAACACAAAAGGGCAAGGGTGAGGGGACTGCTGAACCTTCACTGCTGTCCAGGAGCAGAGGGCTGAGGTGAAAGGCCATGTGTCCCTCACTCGTGTCCTCTCTGACCTCTGGTCCTTTGCACTTGTTCTCCCGCCGGCCTGGGCAACTCCTGCCAGTTCTCCGCAGTTCTCCCTTCCATGCTCACCTGGACGTCCAGGCTCTGGTGCCAACTGGCTGAATCTGAGCCACCCTGCCACAGTCCACCTGTGACACCTTCACTCTGCACCCCCAGTGCCCACCCAGAGCCTCATGACTGGCTGGAATCAATGAACACCAGACAAAAGAAGGAAAGTAGAAAGTTTCTGGGAAGGCTTGTCCTTTTAAGAAAAGTTCTATGAGCATCAATAGTAGCCCAAAAGAATTTTTTTTTCCTTTTCTGCATTTAGAAGGCAGCCAGAGTTCTGCATTTACCCCTGAGAGCTCCACCACGCAGCTGATGAAGTGGCTGCCATCTTTTTTCCCCACTGGGGCTCTCTTTTCGTAGGCTCAGCAGCTCAGCAGCCTGGTGAGTTGTTTCTATTGAGTGGGGTTTTTTCTGGGGAAGGGGGGAGGGAGTTTGAATTTTTTTTTTTTTCATTTTTTCTCATTTTCTCTTTGTTCCAAAGGACAGGACTGAGGTATTAAGCTCCTGGATGAACTGCTAGGCTGCAGATAAAGAATTTAACAGTCCGTGGGAGGACACATTAAAGTCAATTACAATGTAATTGAATGGCCTCCTGTTCCTTGTCCACAGAGAGCTTCTTTCACAGTGTGATGGAAGCAGCTGCATGGACTTGCAGAGAATGGCTCTGCCCTCAGTAATCCTGGAGCAGAGTTTGGTAGAGGCTAAAATATCTGGTGCGATCAGGGCCAGAGAAGCTCAACTCAGCTCTGCTATTTTAAAAAGGCAAAGGAAGCTCTGACTTTTCTGTCTTTTCCTTTCTATTCTTTCTCTTATTTCTTTTCTTTCTTTTTCCCTCCCTCCCTTCCTCCATCTCTCTCTTTCTTTCCTTCTTTCTTAAGATAGCTGTTAAATTCTTACAAAATATATAAAATAGCACAGTGGGGTCTCGTGGGAGTCAGGACACTCAGCCTGTTGAAAAAGTCACAGAAAGAGAGAGGTCTGAGGTCATCACACTTTCCCCTCCATTGCTGGGTGTCGGGGTGGGGGCAGCCACATTGCATAGCCACATCTATCCACCATTCCCAACAACCATCCTCTGCAATCTGGCCTTTGGACCAGTGGTGATGGGAAGCAATGGTTACGTTAACTCCCATTTCCCATCACTGCCAGCCCCATCAGTCTGGGATTGTAGCTTATACGGCTTCCCAAAGGCCATAGTTAGGTAACCAGTGTTCTCGTGCCACACATTGGCTACACAGCCTCCTCCTTCCAATTGACTCCTCTACCTTCCCTTCTTCAACTTTTCTGTTACATACTCCTCTTTTTGGTGGGATCATAACCCCCCATTGAATAATATAACATAAGGCCACAAATTCACCCTTAGCTTTCTGATGAACACAAGATAAAACCAATTAAATTATGAAAATGGTAAAAGAGAGCAAGTTTTGATTTACTTGTGTACTTTTCAATACCTAGCAAATGAATTACCAGGTCTAGCTCCTGGTTTGTGACTCAGGGAGAAGCTTATTTGATGGTCCAGATGCTATGCTGTTTGAATTTCCATCATCAGTCACACATCCGCACGTGTTAAATGACCTTCCCAGGTCTGCTCAACATTCTTCTTTGTGTCCTGGAATGATCTTCTCCATCACTCACTCTGTCTATACAGAGCCTGTGTGGGTTTACCTTCTCCCTGAAGCAGACTCTGAGATGAGGATGTAAAAGCAAGTAGCTTATTTTGGAAATGATGTCAGGATGCACCAGTAAGGGAGTCGGTAACTGAGATAGAGAATGAGAAGAAAGGGATAAGAGGTCTGCCCATGTGAGGAAAATATTCCTGCGGAATTTGGGGAGCCACTGGAGAACATATTTTAGAATTATCCCACTAGAATGGTGAGAGAGCTGGGGTATTGAGACACCACCTCCTATTAGTTACGTTGAATGGGGGCAGCTCCTAGGGATATGTGGGGCTAGTTCTCAGGCACCTCTCTAGCCTTCCCTGTATCCAGGGAGAAGAGAGTGGGCTATGAAACAGGAAACAGCTCTACTGTATCTAGAAGTCAGGCCATCATGCTCTGTGATACTTAAGTTGGTGAAATATGGGTGAAATACAAAAACACTATGAAGTCTACTTTCTTCTAGTCAAGAGACAAAAAAGGAACTCTATCTCTCATATTCCCTATGAGTTCTAGGTTTTAGTAATCATTAATCCTGGCTTAATAATAAAACTAGCTAGGAATATTATTTCTTTGAAAATACTATTTCCCAGGCATCTCATCTAAGAAGTTATATAAGGTGGTAAATAAACACAAGGAAATATATTCAACATCTTATATTATTGAGGAATTGCAGATTAAAACAAGCTATCATTACATCCCTATTAGAATGGCTAAAATTGAAAATACTAATGCCACCAAATACTGGTGAGGATGTGGAATGACAGAAATTCTCATTCATTGCTGGTGGGAAAGCAAAATGGTACAACCGCTTTGGAAGAGAGCCTGGCAGTTTCTTACGAACTAAATATAGTCTTACCATATGATCTAGCCATAGTGCTTCTTGGTGTTTACCCAAATGAGTTGAAAATGTATGGCCACACAAAAATTCCTGCGCACAAATGTTTATAACAGCTTTATCCACAATTGCCAAAACTTGAAAGCAACCAAGATGCCCTTTTGGTAGGTGAATGGATGGGTGAACATGCAAATGTGCATCCTTATACGATGAACTATTCAACAACAAAGACAAATGAGCTTACAAGCCACAGAAAAAAGTGGAGGAACCGTAAATGCATATTGCTAAGTAAAAATATTATAAAAACAATCAGAAAAAGCTATATATTATAATATCCCAACCATATGACATTCAGGAAAAGGCAAAGCTATAGGCAATAAAAGACCAGGAATAGCCATGAATTTGGAATGGCCCAAGTGGGGAGAGGAACATAAGAGGATTTATAGGGCAGTGAAATTATTCTGAGATACTGTAATGATGGATGTACAACAGGATAGATTTAGAAAAAGCCACAGAACTGTATAACACAAGGAAAATTCTAATATAAACTGTGTAGTTCAGCTTATGATAGTATATCAGTATTGTTTCATCAATTGCAACAAATGTCTTGCACCAACAAAAGATGTTAATTATAGGGAAAACCATGTGAGGATGGCAAGAGAGAGTAAGTGGGAACTCAGTATTTTCTGTAAGCTTTAAACTGCTCTAAGAAAAAAGGTCTAATTTTATATGTACTCATACTAAGTAAGTTAGAATTTCCAGGGGTAAAGATTAAACATTGGTATCATTTGTATGACCCCTCGGGGATGTGAATGTGCAGACAGTTCAGTTGCATTGGAGTAAATGTCCAGAAGATTTGGGTCTCTCCCAGGAGGCTTTGTGCAGAAGTCTTTTCCCTACAGGAAACTGGTCTTTATGGCATGCTGCTTAAGGAGATAAGTTTAAAATTTATAAAAGCAAACTGTGTACCCCAAACTTGTGTACCCCTGTAATATTCTAAAATAAGAAAAATTAGTATGTTATCTAGAATTATTAATTCTAAGTATCCATAAATATAAAACTGATTATATACAGGTAAGCATCATTAATATTTTAACCACTGATTAAAATTTTTGCTTGCAATTTCATTAAGGTAAAATTTAGCCATTGCTGTTCAAAGAGTGCTTTTCCGATCATTGGTATCAGCATCACCTGGCAACTTCTAAGAAATGCAGATTCTTGGGCTCCACTCTGAATCTACTGAATCAGAAACTCTAGCAGATGGGAGCCAGGAATCTGGGTGTTGTCAGCCTTTCCAGATGAAGCTTAAGTACTAACATATGAGCCCCCCTGTTCCAAACAAAGGAACAAAGTGCAAAGCTGTGGTTCTAAAGCGTGGCTGCACAGTGAAATTACCTGGGAAGTATTAAAACTTAGTGATATTAAAAAATAATAATGATATTTTTAAAATGCCAATTTTGGGGTTCCACTTACCAAAAGTGTGATTTAATTATCTGGGGCATGGCCTGGGCACTGGGATTTTCAAAACCTCTCCAGGTAAGTCTAACAATTGGGTGGTTTGGAAAACACTATTGAAAAGGGAGTGACCAGCTAGTTCCAGGGTTGGGCTTACCAACAAATTGAGTTCCTCAACTTAACTCCTTGAAGCCCTCTCAGGCAGCTTCTCTTCCCCTGGCCCCATGCCCTTCAATTCATTATTACTGAGACCGTATTTCTGCCATTGGTCCTTTTTCTCTTTTATGATGGCAAGGGATGCAAGGTGTATGATCAGGGAAGTGTTAAGAATGCCCATTTATTTTGTAATCCTACCTCAAAGGACTATTACAGCCCGGTTATATAATGCATATTACAGTAATAACTCTCTTTTAAAAGGTGAGTTTCTAATTAAAAAAAATGAAATGGTGCTAGAATCTCCCTTTCCCACTCTCATTCCAGGAAAGAGGCTAACACTGCATTTTCTAAAAGCTAAAGCTATTCTTATGACATTTATTCTCTCTTCTTTCATCCTTCCAAAAATTGCTAAGGATAGAATTTTGGAGTTTCATGCTCAAAGAGGAAGATATAGGACCTAAAAGTTAGGACTGGCTTGGAGGGTTGGAGGGCTTTCTGTGCCTGGCAGATACACAGGCTGGCTTGCAAGACCCAGACAAATAAGGGGACTCCAGATACTGAAGGTGGATGAGAATATGTACTATGGCCTCGAGAGCATTGGAGGGGAATTCTGTGGTGAGGTCTGCTGTCAGTGAAGTAGACCCTGTGTTGAGTGTTCCTAAATATGTTAATTATCTATCGCTGTGCAAATTGCCAGAATGTAGTGTAGCAGCTTTAAATATTACATGCTTAGTATCTCATAGTTAACACTCGGTTGTGTCCCCTGCTCAGGGGCTCACAGGGTGCAAAGTGTCAGCCAGCCTGCCTTTCTTTCTGGAGCTTGGGGTCTCCTTTTAAGCCCACACGGCTATTGGCAGAATTCCATTTCTTACGGTTGTAAGACTGAAGTTTTCTTGCCACTGGTGGTCAGTCGGGTCCATTCTCAGCTCCCACATGTGACCTGCAGATCTTTGCCACATGTTTCTCTCAAGAGATGGCAACTGACTTCTTCAAGGTCAACAGGAGAATCTCTTGCTTCAGAGGTAGCTCAGCCTCCCTCTTAAAGGATTTCACCTGATTCATTGAGCTCACGCTGGATGATTTCCTTTTACACAAAATCAAATGGTTTGAGACTTTAAATACATGCTCACAAGTCACTTCTTCTTTGTATTATTCCATTAGCTAAAGGCAAGTAATCGCTCCTACCCTCATTTAAGAGGAGGAGGTTACACAGATGCAGGGATACCAAGAGGTGGGGGGCATTGGGAGTTATCCCAGGGTCCATCCCCCACACTGAGGCAATCTAAAACAAAGGCCTAAAATGGCATCAGGTTTAGGTCTCAATGGAGCACTGGTAAATTCCTCCATCTTTTTACCTTTGTTCTCAGACTCTCTGCACATTGAAGTAAGATGGCTTCAGTTAGTTCATCTCCCTCCTCACTTTATACCCCGGCCTCTAAGTGTCCTTAGAACTTATGATCTGGGGGGAAGAGGACAGTTTTTCTGGATAATTCTGGCAAAAATCCTGGGGAAAACTCTAATGTCACAGGTTGCCATCACACTCCCATCCCTCCAGTTGCTTTAGCCAGGGAGGGGAATATGCTAATTGGCCAGAAATAAGCTTAATTCTCTCTTTTAGGGTCAGGGAGTTTAGATGTACTGGAGCATATACAACAAACATCAATGCCATCACTGAGGAAGTGATGATTTTCCAAAGAAATGGCTACTGGATTGACAACCATACCAAATTTTCCTATTGCTCTCAAGACCATTGATAACAAATCAGTCCTTGTGGTATATTATACTATTGTGGTAATAGTATATTATATTATTCATACTGTGAGTAGAGTTGTTAACGTCTACACCAGTGGTTCTCAACCTTCCTAATGCCACGGCCCTTTAATATAGTTCCTGTGGGTTGAGAACCACTGGTCTACACCAAACTTCCCTAAACCCTTAAGTATAATTGAATACTCATGTCTGTATTATTTTATAGTTTTTCTGTTTGCTTCTTGTCTATCATTGAAGTTTTAATAATGCAGACTTTAATACTTGAAGGGCCTCCTTTGTCCAGTTTACTATGGACCAGGAATCTGAAAAGTCATGTTAAGATAGAATTCAGTGAGCATGTAGGATTTGAGAGGGACTCTCTCCTCTAAAAAAAAAAGGACATTGAGACATCTTATCTCATTGCTTAGAAGGCCTTTGTTCTTAGCTGTTTTTTGATATGTGACTTCTGGTCTTAAGGAACAAAATAGTTCATTCTGTCAAAATATAGTTTATGCTAAGGAATTTAGATTGGATATTTAGAATTTAGGAGTTTTATTGCACGAATGAGGAAGCAGATGAGCTGTGTACTTTAGGAGAAGGCTGATTATATTTCTAGTTTTTCCAGTTACTGGTACATAGGGTTAGTTCTATATTTATTATTGAATCACTTTTTTTATGATGGGCACAGTTATAAGATGCTACGTATATAATAAAGGCTATCGTAAATAACTTTTCAATTTCTTTTTCTATATAACTAATTATTCATGGCAAAACTTAGTTGCTTAAAACAACAGCCATATTCCTGATCATCCTGTAATCTGGACTGGGTTTGGGTAGGTGTTTCTTCTGCTGGTCTCACATGAAATCTCTATGAAGCTCCCACTGTTTGGAGGCTAACCTAGGCGTGGCACCTTCAGGAGTGCTTGACTCACAAACCTGGCCCCAAAAGCCTTGTCCTCATTTCCTTTTTCAAATAATCTGATCGTGGGATGGCCTAGCCCAAGCTTTATTACAGCATAGCAACTGTTTCAAAAGTGTCATTATACTAAAAAGTGAATGTGCCATTAGCCAGTCACATGACCAGGCCCATTCTCAGTGTTGGAGGGGAGTGCATGGCGTGGGGCTACTGAGTGATGAGTCTTACCAGATCCTACCGGCTGACTGTTACCCGTGGGGCCTCTAACTCAATCAGTGATTTTCAAACAGTGTACCTTGGTCTATGCTCTGTTGCTTAGAACAGAATATATGAAAGCAGATAGTTTATAAAGAAAATAAGTTTATGTATTATTTTGGAGGCTGAGAAGTCCAAGGTCAAAGGGCTGCATCTGGTGAGAGCCTTCCTGCTGAGGGTGACTCTGCAGAGGTCTGAGGTGCTCAGGGCATCACACGGCAAGGGTGTGGAGTGTGCTAACTCAGATCTCTCTTCTCATAAAGCCACCAGTCCCACTTTCATGATAACCATTAATCCATTATTAATCCGTGCATGGATAAACCCATTCATGAGGGCAGAGCCTTTGTGACCCAATCACTTCTTCAAGCCCCCATCCCTGAGTATTCCTTCCTTGGGGATTAAATTTTAGCATAAGTTTTGGAGGGTTCAAATATTCATGGCAAAATATTCTTCAGAATGCCCAGAACCCCAAACAACACTTCAGCTGAAGTGAGTAAGCATCACTTCAACAATAAGAATTTCACTTACGAGAATTAGGTATTAGCCCTTAACATTTCTGCTGAAGGAAGCATTCTGCTGCTAAGAGTATGTACATTTTAAAATCACTGAACTATGTGATCTCTTGGAAGTTAAGTATTTTATAATTTTATGACTCTAGGAGTTCTCAGGCCACTTAGTTGATCTGTCCTTGGATGATAACCCACGTTCTTATCTACTCCACTGCACACCTGCCAAGATGGCTGCAGTGACATCTCCACAGTGCTTAGCAGTCTTTAGCAGTGACACTGAATGCATCTGTTGAATTTCAATTCACTTTCTGCGTCACATCCTGCATGGGAAATACCTCCTCTATTTAGAAAGTTAATGTCTATAATTATGAGCACTTATGAATTCAGAGGCAGGTGTCAGCATGAAAGAAATCCAAACTGGGAACATATATTCATTTGGAAAGTGCTGTCCTGTACGTGTAACTGTGGTATCACTGTTTCCTGTCAATAGGACATGCTCTATTTTATTTCTAACATTCTAAGTCTTTTATTCAAATAACAAGTACATTGAGTCCTTCTTATATGCCTGGCATTATTGTAGGCACTTTTCCTATCTCCCTTGTAATCCTTATAAAACCAATGCAAAGTTGGTACTAATATTATTCCCAATGAATGAACAAAAAAAGAGATGGGTGCTTAGTAACTGGTTCAAATCCATGAAGCTAAAAAGTGCGTGACAGGGCGGGAATGTGAAGGCAGAACTTTCTGACCACAAGACTAGTCCTATTCCTCTTCACCACGTTTTGGTCCCACTCCCCATCCTCATTCTGTCCTCTTGTGATCAAGAACCTACACTGAGCTGTCTGGCTTTAGTAGACAGAAAAGGAATAGACCTGTCTGGGTGGGGCTGAACTCTCCAGCTCTTGCCAACAGCTCAGGTTGTTGTCCTTGACTGCTCATGGAGATAACTCAGGGAGTGCTTGAAAATATGAATGTCTTGGTTCAGCCTGAGCATTAGACTTTTAAAAAAATTCTCGAATAATTCTAATAATGCAACCAGGATTGAAAAATACTCACCTAGAGGAAGCACAACTAAGTGTCTCCAAGATGTGTGGAGCCATGTCTAGCCCTGACTGGTTCATAACATTGCTTGCAATACCTCTATGCAGAATGCTATTGCTTCGATTTTTTTTTTCCTTGAGAAACTAACCAGAACCAGTGGGCAAAAAGGAAATAATTAAGAGGAAGCAAGAAGTGTGCAAACATTCAGACCAATATGGTGAGAACAGCTTGGCTCATGTTCATTAACTGCCTCTCAAGATTTCTCAGTTCATCCCTTCCACATCCCGACAGCTTCTACCTAAAGAATCCTCATTTCTTAATTCCGAGGCTCCACTGTCTGCCCAGTGCTTTATGGTCCTCTCATTGTGAGAGGAGATAACCCAGACGCTCCCGTTTTGGGGGATACCCTGGGAAATAACTGTGGAGGAGGGAATGAGGCCAGTATTCCAGCTTCAACTTTTATTTTTTTGTATCCTCTAATCAAACATAAGTCTCCTGAGGATGTGCGGTGGCTGCAGAGTCAGCGGGGATCACATGCGACTTTCACAGGAGGGAGAAGTGTGTTTATTTATCTAGCTAAGAGCAGTTGGCTGTCATCACTTTATCTTACAAAACTGGTTGGATTTTAGGGTGCATGAAAAAGACCCAGAAAATCACAATAACTAAATAAGCTATGTTTATTTGACTCAAATGGGTTCACATTGTTTCAAGTTTCATTCTATTTATTATCAATAAAACCTATTATGACTCTTTTTTCCCTCTAAGATTTCTCAACCTTGCTTAAATGGCCAGTACTTAAATATTTTTTAATTGCCTGGTTCACATTTATTTTATACCACAAACTAAATTACAAGCTTCTAGACAATGGAATTTTTCACTGGATGAGAATATCAGCAGCTGTGGTGGCAGCCTCTTCATCTTCATAGCACTAGTTGGATAGAACTTAAACTTTTGCGGGACACTCTTCTAACAACACTAAACACACACACTAAATGACAACACTGTGAGAAAAGTTACTACATTATCCTTATTTTACAGATTAGACAAGTGATGCCTAGAAACATTAATGATTCCATTTACTATAGGGCAGTTGGTTAATAATTGCTGCAATGATCCCAAGAGTATAGCTTCTATTTTTACTATCTTCTGGTATATTGGTAAAAATGAAAGAAGTTTCAGTGATTGTCAGCACAGGATATATGGTTTATATTTATTTACTGTAGTCAAGAATTATATAACAGAGAAAGGTCATTGCTGAGGCTTCACAGCAGTCTAAAGAAAGTACCTCCCTTAAAAATGCATTTGCAGTATATGTGATATCTATAGATGAAAATGAAATATTAATGGTATATGTTAAAATAGTAGCTGTGATCATTTGGGACAGTAGGATTTATTTCTTTATTTGTGTTTTTTTAAGGGTTTTTTTGTTTGTTTGTTTTTCTTTTTTTGGAGACAGGGTCTCACTCTATTGCCCTAAGTAGAGTACATGGCATCACCACAGCTCACAGTGGATCACTTGGGTGCGAGTGATCTTTCTGCCTCAGCCCCTGGAGTAGTTGGGACTACAGGCATACACCATGATGCCTGGCTAGCTTTTCTATTTTTAGTAGAGATGGGGTATGACCCTTGGCTCAGGCTGGTCTCAAACTCCTGCACTCAAGGAATCCACCTGCCTCAGCCTCTCAGAGTGCTAGATTATATGCATGAGCCACAGCACCTAGCCTGTTTTGAGTTTTTAAAAATATATTTGCTACATTGAATATTAAATGTTACTATACAATATATAGCTATATAATATACATTGTATTTGTTATCCAAAAGTACAGAGGCAATTCATCAGAGTTTCAGGTGTGACTTTCCAGTACCCTTTCCCCTGATGTAAGCCTACAAGAGTCAACATGATGTAGAAAGCCTGATAAGGAGGAACTGGAACAGAAAATCAGCTTCCTGGAGCTCCCACCCTCTCTTAGTGATACGTCTAGTGGCAGGTCTGACCCAGGTAGGAGGATTGGTCAAAACTTTGAATCATGTTGATGAGCTTTGACATTTACAAGAACTAGAAATTTTAATTATTCTTATGATTTAAAGTGATAGGGAGTTATTTTTATTACATAATTGTGATAGTCAAGGACACTGCTAAGTTTTTACCTAAGGACAATGGAAGAGAATTACCACTGAGCAAACTTAAAAAGAAAATGGCAAAAAGTACATTTACTTGTATGATCAACCCAGTCCCAACCAGTTCTGCCTTTCATTCAATGTTTGCTGTCTTTTTACGTATGTACAAATTTATGTAGAGAGAGAGAGAGACAAAGAGAAAGAGAGAGAGAAGAGAGTGGGAAACAAAGATGAAAAACCTATTTTCTGATTTAAAGATACTTGGCATAAAGTTTAATGACTGGTTTCTCTCTGTGGCATTTTCTGAAGAGCTTTCTAAAAGGTTTTAAATACTTTTCTACAATTTTTAGGTATGGGGCTAACTGGCGCTTCTTCTGATTTTGACAAAATGAGGTCTTGGAAGGATTCAGCATGACACATTTACACATGTAAAAATTTTTTGGAAGGATGGACAACGTTCTCACTTAGCTTTGTTGTCACCAAAAAGGCCTCTTCATATAGGAAGTTGAGCATTTCAGTTTGACCTTGAAAGATGGACAGACAGGTGTTTAGAAGGGTAGTTGTGTGCAAAAACTTGAGAATTAGAAAACCCTTGATACAGATTTGGTTTTGAGATCTTATAAGTTGACAGACCCAGGATGATCTTTCCAAGGTAAGTCATGAAATAGGGATTATTATTATTTAATTCACATTCTATTGTACATTTTATTAAACATTATCTTAATTATATATAATTCTTAACATATAATACGTGGTATTATTGATTATAGATTTATAATAATGACACAGGTGTCTGCCTCAGCATTTATGAATATTAAAGAGTATAACTCTACGGATGTGCCAGGCATAGTGCCTGTGTATTAGCAAGTTTTCAAGAATGACGGCAGCTGCTTCCATCATCAGAAACTGGCCAGACCCTAAGCTGGGGGGATGATCTCCTGGGCAGAAGGGAGGTATGTTTAGAACATGTTGATTGTGCCATAGAGAACCCCAGGATGGGAAAGCCACGTGGAGACTGATAAATAGCATTGAAACCCACCAATGAAAGCAGGAGTGTCAGGACTGAGGTCGACTGTAGCATCTTCATCAGGGCCCCTGCAACCTCCTCTTTGGTTTCACTTGCATCCCGGCCCCTGGAATGACCCCCTGACGGCACATTATTAAGCTTTCAAGAGCAGGTCAGAGCAGGCACAGGGAAATGAAATGACCGTACTAACAAGTAATGAGTGGTCCCCATCCAGCCTTTTACAAGGGAATTAATCTTTTATTAAGAGAGAAAATTATGCCCAAATGCTTCAGGGGCTTTTTACTCATGGTTACATGTGCCATGGGAAGCTCAAACTCCTCTTGAGGGCCTCTGTCAAAAGCAATCTTCTTCTAACATTTCCTTTGGAAGCTGAAACTTTCCAGCGGCTAGAATCATTTTCATAATTTTTTTTCTTTTTTCTTTTTTTTTTCTTTTCTGTACCATGTGAATGAGGAATTTGAGCATAAAATATACTATTGAGTATTTACTAAGTCCCCTATTTCTATGCAGGCTTCTGGGAGAAATTCAAAGCTGGGTGGGTGATCTTGTAAAGCAGCTGGGGAAAGCTTAAGAAAGAATTTGGGATTTGGAGTCTGCCAGTGGCCCTTTGAGAAACTGGAGCCCCATACAAGGTCAGACAATTAAGTTCACAAACTCATCCTAGAAAAAGTGCTATCCTACATCATGGCTGAATATCACTACAGTCGCCTCTGAGATACTCCCCTGGGAAAACTATGTACTGACGCCAGAGCCTAGTCCACTCTTCAAGGCAATTTTGAAACTTTTTCTGGAATGACCATCTGGAATGATTGATGTTGTTGTGTGAGGTTGGACAATTATGTTTGCAAACTCATCCTAGAAAAATTGCTTTGAAGGGTAGACTAGGCTCTGGTGGTAGTGTATAGCTTCCCAAAGAGAGTACATCGAAGGTGACCTTAGTGATATTCAGCAATGAGGATGTAGCATTTTCTCTAGGATGAGTTTACCAACTTCACTGTCTGACTATGTATGCCGATGAGGAGAGGAAGGGGAGCTTGAGCCTTTAATGAAGATGCTGGGCAAGGGGACACATCTTTAAATACACCCAGCTTGTGTGAGTTGAGAGCCTGTCTTATGCAAAGAACTGCAAGAGGCCTGGACTCTGTCCTTGGAGCTCTCCTAATCTGGTGGAGGTGAAAGGCTTCTACAGGGGAATTTCTTTTTTTTTTTTTTAAATTATTTTTTATTGAGTCATAACTGTGTACAATGATTCAGGCTTGGAGTACAGTGTGCGGGCTTCCCATACAATCGGAGATATTTTTATCCACCTGATTAATGTAACATTCATGATATTTTCTCA
>CAUYRH010107259.1:0-34812 GCA_963574655.1 Perodicticus potto | reverse complement strand
GTTGTCTTTGGGTGGTCAAAAAACCTTTGACTTAACTCAGAGTGGCTCTGAGTAGATTGACCTGACTCTCAAACATGTCAGTCAAGGGGCCTTCACCATAGATGGCTGGGTGGGAAGTGATCATTGAGGCTACCCAGCAGCCAGGGTCCTCACTGCTTGTGGGAAGAAAAATTGCCAGTCATTTCAGAGAGCGATTGTACAACAGCAAATAGAAGTTGCACGTGTTTTTGGACCCATTAACTTCATAATAAAATATATTTAAAATATGCATATTTTAATGACCATATTAACCTACTTCAAAACTTGCTTTACTTTTCCAATTAACAGTATATTCTTGCCACTAGGATACTTCCACAGTAGGTTTTTAGTGATTGGCTAACAAATAGAAACTCGTTTTTTAATTTTGAGATAGAGTCTTACTATGTCACCCTCAGTAGAATGCTATGGTGTCACAGCTCACAGCAACCTCAAACTCCTGGACTTAAGTGGTTCTCTTGCCTCAGTCTCCCAAGTAGCAGGGACTACAGGTGCCTGCCACAATGCCCGGCTATTTTTTTTTTTTTTTTTGCAGTTGTCATTGTTTAGCAGGCCCAGGCCGGGTTCGAACCTGCCTGCCTTGGTGTAGGTGGCCAGTGCCTTAACCACTGGGCTACCGGCACTGAGCTGCAAACAGAAATTCTTTTTGTCAGTTCCTGCAGTAGGCATCTGAGATCATGCTGATGTTTTGTATTAGAAACAATGCTGCAAGGAATATCTTTTTTTTTTTGAGACAGAGCCTCAAGCTGTCATCCTAGGTAGAGTGCTGTGGCATCACAGCTCACAGCAACCTCCAACTCCTAGGCTCAAGGGATTCTCCTGCCTCCACCTCCCAAGTAGCTGGGACTACAGGCATCCGCCACAACGCCCAGCTATTTTTTGGTTGCAGCCGTCATTGTTGCTTGGCGGGCCTGGACCAGATTCGAACCCACCAGCTCAGGTGTATGTGGCTGGTGCCTTAGATGCTTGAGCCACAGGTGCTGAGCCTGCAAGGAATACTTTTGTAGCTAAATTTTTAGCTATTTTCTGGGTTTTGATTTTATTAGTATAAATTCCTAATGTGGACTCGCTTAATCAAAAGGGCAGGTAATAAACTTCTCCCAAACTTAGCGGTTTAAAACGACAATTATTCTAGCTGGAGAAATCCTTTGCAGAGTTTCTTCTAGAGCCACTCATGGGGCTGCACACCACTGATGGGTAGGCCGGGCTGGAAGGTTCCAGATGGCCTTATTCACAGTCTGGTGATCGGTGCTGGTGGTCAGGCTGAGGCCCTGTGGTGCACCCTCCTGCAGGCCAGCTGGGGTTGCTGCACCATATTGTCTCAAGTTTCCAAGAGGGCTGGAGCTGCAGCTGCGAGGCCCCTTTAGCTCCAAACTGCTGAACTCACACCATGTTACTTTTTCCCTCTCCTGTTGGCCACAGCAAGCCCCAGGGCCAGCCCAGATTCAAGAGGGTATAGAGATAGGCTCCATTTGTTAATGGGTGGAGCAGCAAAAGCAAGGGGCATGCTCACTGGGAAGCAATTCACTAGAAACATTCTCATCATGACCTACTGTGGTAGTCCACATCCTAAACTCTTTTCTAATAAGCTGCCACCTCAACCTCAAGAAAACTGAACCAATTTACACTGCCCCCAGCCAGTGTCCTTTGGGAATGTTTACCTTTAAACAAACTGGTACAACCACTTCCAGAAGGGTGTTCACAGGATGTGAGAGCAGAAGAGCTTTCCTCCTTCAAGTGGCCACAGTCATTCCCTTGGGTGGTAATTCAGGGACAAGAGCAAATGAAGGGGTCATGCAGGGAGGTTAAGGGATCTTTCCTCCTTTGGACAAAGCGGAGCTGAGCTCACTTCTCTCCAGTCCATCCCTTTCGTGTGGTTTCCGTGCTGGCACTCCTGCTGTGCCCCTCACCTCTGCCTGGGTCACCCACCACTCACTCCTGCTCTGTTCTCCCCACCCAACTCCTTTTCCATACATCATCCAGGATGACTTTTTCAAAATGGAAGACACCTAGGCTGAAAACTCTTTGACTATTCCTCACTGCTCTTGGGAAAGGGACCAAAATCCCTAACACAGCCTCCAGGGCCCACAGGGTCACACTAGCCAGTGTCTCCAGCCTCTGCTCCTGCCTCCACTGGCTCTGGCCCCTGGGCCACCTTTCTCTTGTTTTATAAAGGCATCAGGGTCCCCTGCATGTGGTGTCTGGGCTTGAATCTTCTCTTGAGCCCTTGATTCCTCTTCTTTTTTTAAAGGCTGCTTTATTGAGATAGAATTCACATAGTATATAATTCACCCAGTTAATTGGTTTGTACAGTTGATTGTACAGTTGATTGGTTTTCAGCATATTTCCAGAGTTGTGCAACCATCATGACTCAATTTGAGGACATTTTCATCACCTCAAACACAAACCCTGTGCCCTCCAACTATCACTTGCCTCTATCCAGCCTAAGTAGCTACTAATCTACTGTCTCTAGATTTCCCTCCTCTGGACATTTCATATGAATGGAATAATATAATGTGTGCTTTTTGTGGTTGGCTTCATGCCCTCAGCATAATATTTTCAGGGTTCGTGAATGAAGCAGGTGCCAGTCCTTTATTCCTTTTCACAGCCGGATAATATTCCACTGTATGGACATACCACATTTTGTTTATCTGCTCATCCACTGAAGAATGTTTGGGTTGTTTCCACCATTTTGCTATTGTGAATATTTTGCTATTGTGAATATACTGTGAATTTTCATGTACAAGTTTCTCTTGGACATAAATTTTCGTTTCTCTTGGGTATAGGCCCAGACGTGGGAATTGCTGAGTCACATGGTAACTCTACATTTAATCGTATGAGGAACCACTGGTTTTCAAAAGTGACTGTGCTATTTCAATTTCCCACTAGCAGTGCATGAGGATTTTGATTTCTCTGCATCCTCACCTAAACCATTCTGTTTTCTTCTCTCCTTAAGCATCACTTCCCCTGTGAATACCGCCTTGGTCCTTGAACCCTCTGGGATCTAGGTCAGATTTCTTTCCTTTATGCTCTCAAAGAACTGGGCTCCTGCTCCTCAGGGCACTCAGGCATTCTTCATTGCAATCATTCCATTAACACCTGTCTCCCTGACACTGTAGGGTCCAGGGGGGCAGGGACAGTGTGTTCTCTTCACCTTTGCAACCACAGCTGAAGCCTGGCCTCCAGAAGTAGCTCACTGCACATCTGTGCGATGGATGATGTCAAGGAAGGAAAGTGCAAAGGTCACATGACTCATTCAAAGTCACAAAGCTCAAAGTCACGAGGAGTCATGAAAGCCTTTTGTCCTATTCTGGACCTGCTCATTTAGCATCCACTAGCCATGTGTGGCCACTGAGCATTTGAAATGTGGCTAATGTGACTGAGAAATGAAGTTCTGAATTTTATTTCATTTTAATTTAAATATTAGTCAGTACAAGTAGAGGAAGCAAAGTAATAATGGTACCCCCAATAGAGTGAGGTCTGCTTCCCAGCACTGGACTCCTTTCTGGAGCAGGGCTTCTCCCTGACCCTGACAGGGGCCTTCACCCAGCAGTCTGGGCGGAGTCCTAAGGTGACCACAGCTGGGCCTCAGGCATGGCTCAACCCCCTGGGCCCTGGAGGTCTCCAGAGTCCAGAAGTACCCACCCCTTGCTCCATGGTGGGTACTGGTGTTACCTTGTTTGGCTAATGGCTGCCACATTGAACAGAGCAGGACACATAAGATATTTCCACCATCACAGAAAGTTCTGTTGGCTGAAGCTGCCCCTAAGATGTGCTTCACAGAGGTTCCTCTTTTCTCTATCTCCTGCAGGAGAACCTCCCGTCCCACATTCTAGCTGTTAAGGCCCCAGGGTCTATAGGCCAAACTTCCCCACCTCCCACACCATCCACTTGTATACAAGTGGGGCTTGGAACTACCCTACCTTGTCCCTGGCGAGGCCAGTCTTCTCCCCAATAGCTCAGTGAGCTTCATCATTCGCCCTTCTCACCCCAGGCTGACAAGAGCAAGAACTTCCTCTCTCCTCTCTGGTACCACAAGACAAACCAGTCTCCAGGATGCAAAAACCTCAAACGAGGGGAGAGGAAACAAGTCTCTCTCGCTCTTTGTAACCCATTCTCATTCTGATGAGCTCGGTTACTCCAGGTGTTCCTCTCCCTGGTCCACAGGTGGCACCACTCACATCTGTTCTTCCCCACTTACAATCAGAGAATTCAATGGTTGCAGCTGGAAAGGCCTGTGGGGAGTGCCTATGTCAAGTTTTTCATTTTGCACAACAGGAAGCAGAACCAGGGACCGATAAAGAGTTGCCCAAGATCTCACTGCATCCATTTTGACCTTTAGCAAGTACTATGATGGGACCTTAAGACATGGGGAGAACCTGGAATAAATTGTATCAAGTACCTATCACGTAGTAGCACATCACACATCAACTTGTTTGACACTTACTTACCAATGGGTTGTGTTGTCGATTTCAGATCAGGCTCTGAGGTTCAGAAGGTTAGATAAATTGCCTTAGGCCACACAGGTAGTAAGCATCAGAGCTGGGACTCAAACCCACATTAGTTCAACACTAGAACCCAAAAGGGTTGCTGAGCACACAGAAAATCTTGGGTTATCTCTTGGAGGACAGAGTTTGAGAGGTGATTCAGTAGGTGGGTGACAGGGAAAGCAAACAGAAAGAATGTTTTGCAGTTACCCATAAGAACTTTTGTTGGCTAGGGCTGGTGGCCATCGCTTCAGGCATGGCGACTATGGGTTTTAAAATTTTAGTCTAAGAAATTCTCACTTGTAAAATCATCTTAAAATTTTTTGTCTCAAGATTTAGGCTTCCCAAGTTCAGGGATTTTGTGATGTGCACACCCTGGAAGTTTGGATGAATGAACCTCACCCAGGATGCATAAAAGTCTACTTTCAACAACTAAGTGGGGAGGTGCTGCAAAATGAGTTTTTAGGTTGCAAATTTCTGCTTCTGAAATTCTGGTTCCCATTTTCGAAGCAGACCACGCCCCCTAGTGGAAAGGGGTGGACTCTGAATTAATAGAGCAAATAGCCCCATAGGAGGTACCTCATTATTAAAGTTTGGTTTATTTCGTATTCTAGTAAATTTGTTTTTTTGTTTTTTAATCAGCAATTGTGATGAAATAGATTCACAGGCTTTTGTGGCCGTTGTCCAACGGGTTTGGTTTTGTTGCTTTCTGGCACTGTATAAGGAAGACAATTGGGTGTTGGGGGCACAGTGGGACCCTGCTGGGGAATTGAGCCTTCAGACTATGTTGTTTCTGGGTGTGATCCACAGTCATCTTGTGTCAGAATCTCCCAGAAAGCCTGTTAAGGCACAGATTTCTGGGCATATCTCACTGCAAAATCAGCCTCTCTCAGCCATGCCCAGGGATCTGCATCCACACTAGTGCCCAGTGACTGATGCCCGCTCAGTTCCACTCTCTGCTGTTGGAGTACCACCTGTGCACTATTTCCCACTGTCCTACCCCCAAGGACACTGCCCATCCTTCCAGGCCCAGCTATGTGCCACCTTCTTGGGAGCACCTTCACCCCTGCCCAAGGCCCTGCCATAATCAAATGAGGTTGATAGCGCCCTGTGTGGCACCGCCTGGGTGCACCAGGTGCTCAGTGCACATTTCTGTTGAGCAGACAGTAAGTGCTCAACAAGTGCTTGAATTAAGGCCCCTGCAACATTTCACCTGCTCTCAGTAGACCATGGGGACAAACAGGGATAGACTGGCCTGTGGCCAGGCCTGAACTGGCCCCTCATCTCCTTCACTTGAAGCAGCCTCAGATGAGTAAATGCTGTGCTCTCCCTGGGGTCAGCTTCCTGTCCACCTGCTCAGACGTGCAGAACATACTCACCTGGGGTGGGGGGAGGCTGGGAGAAATCAGTGGATGGTGCACACCTCGAGTGCCTGGCTGGTCAGAGGTGCTCAGTTAGCATTTCCCACCAGCATCATCACCTGAGCTCACTGGGCCTCAGTGTCCCCCTCTGCACAATGAGAGGGTGGATATCAAGGGCCCCACGTTGCTGCAAGTCCACCACCTCCTCTGCCTTCTGGTAGCCAGGTGAAGACTGGGCTGGGGGTGCAGCCCAGTCCTTCAGGCCCCCTCCCCATCTGCTTGAGGTTACCTTCCTCCTCCATCTTTGCAGCTGTGCCATTCACCATAGGGACACATTTTTGGCATTTCTGCTTTGTAAGTTTTTCCTACTCTCGCAAACTCCTGGAGTATGAGTCTGCGTATTTTAAATACCTAATAGTCATTTCCCACGGACAGTGGGCAATCATTGATGATTCAGCCACGCTTCCAAACAGCTCTTCTCTCTTGGGCATCTGAAGATTTGCTTTTCAGAGATTTTAGGTCTTTTGTCCCTCTTATTCTGTGGAAATATGGTAAAATGCCACAAGGCTGCCCTTAGTCTTGAGTCAGTGACATCAAGCCTCTAGATGGCCACACCAGGGGTTGGGGGTGGCTCATAAAGGGGCCGTTAGATGCAGCAGGGTCTGCAGGACCCACAGTGCTGACAGGGAGGCAGAGGGCAAGTTCATGCCTTTTGCATAGACAAGGAAGCGACGTTCACAGAGGGTAAGTGATGAGTAACTTTTCTGACATTGTACAACTAGGCAGCTTGAAAGAGAGGCAAATGTATCATTCTCTTTCTTCCCAAACACTGTGCTCCTATTGAAGAACCCAACCTGTTTAACTCTAGTGAGAAAAAAATCAGGTTCAAAGGAAGCACAGGCTGGATGATACCAATTTGAATGAGAAGAAATCTAGTGCACCTAAAAATCTTTCCCAAAGATCACCTGCCAAGCTTCTCAGTGATGGCAGTCCCGATCCATTTTATTTTCTTCTTTGTACTTTTTCACTTTTCTTTGACAGCCTGTATTATTTTATAGAAGTAACAGTTAGGCCATTAAGTAAAGCTGTCATGCTTATTTGAAAATACATTACACCTCCCAATGAAATGGGATGAATCTTTTAAACATGATCTTGCACAAAAGCATGCAGACACACAAGAGTGTACTCTGTATGATTCTGTTTATAAAATATTCAATCTAAATGGACAAACTAATTCATGGTGATGGGAGTCAGAGTGATGTTAACTGTGTGTAGGCGGGTAATGCGTGGGAGGGGGTACACCAGGAGGGTCTGAGGTGCTGCCCACATTCTTTTTATTTTTGAGCTGAGTACTGGTTACATGGCTGTCTTCACCTGCAATAATTCATCAGACTACATGGTAGGTTTCAGGGGGTTGCTTTTGATGTTTTAAAATATTACATTAAAAAAATGTATATGGCTGGGCTCAGTGGCTCACATCTGTAATACCAGCACTCTGAGAGGCCAAAGCAGGTAGATTGCTTGAGCTCAGGAGTTTGAGACCAGCCTGAGCAGGAGTGAGACCCCCATCTGTACCAAAAATAGAAAAACTAGCCAAGCATTGTGGAGGGCACCTGTAGTCCCAGCTACTGGGGAGGATGAGGCAAGAGGATGACTTGAGCCCAGGAATTTGAGGGCAACAAAGTGACTCTGTCTCAGAAAAAAAAAAAAAAACAATTTAAAAAACTATGTGGATTACTGAATATTTTGTCACCCCTTTTGGTTTTGTGCCTGAGTGAGCACCTCGCTCAGCTCACCCTAATCCTGACCCTGCAGGAACAGGAGGAATTATTGAGTCCGAATTTCCAACCATCCACCCTACTGGGCCACAGCTCGTGGGAATCCTTTACATCAGGGACTAGGCTGGAAAACATAAACTGCTCTAGGTATTTCAAACAGAATCAGTATAATACAGAGATCTGGTTCCCAAGTGAAGAAAAAGCTGAGAAGCCAAATGGAGAGTGAGGCAAATCAGAGACTGGCAGTGAAGAAAGTCTCCACCACCCCAGGGGCTGGAGAGGCCCAGGGACAAAGTGGCTGGCCGAGGGTGCTGGAACCATGGCATGAGGCCGGCTGAGGATGTGCTAGGGAAGCAGAGGGAGGAGTCGGAGCCGTGGTAGGGACACAGCCGCTGCTGGGAAATGCTTCCCTGCCCAGAGGGCGAGAACCAACCCAGCTTCTCCTGTTCACTCATCTTCCAAGCTCTTCACACTTCCCTTTGACTGGATCTGACCAGAAGCAAGCTGGTGAGGAAGCCTGGGAACAGGCTTGCAGGAGGGTGGGGAGGACCTGCCAACATGTTCCCAATGCTCTTCTGCTGCTGCCTCCCAGGCTGCACTGCACAGAACATGGGGATCGTCTGCTGGAAAGGAGGTTCCCCAGCCTGTGTGTGACTCTTAAGGCGATCATTAGACTAAACTTACCCACCTCACTGTCTGTAGGGCATCAGCAACTCTCCATCACGCTTCCAAAGACAATAGAAACACTGTCATGGGCACACCCTACGCTGTCCCTTGGTATAATTCTCTCCCCTTGGGTGTGGGTGGAACACGTGACTTACTTCTGGCCCAGAGAGCAGGGCAAAGGGGATAGGCTGCCACACCCATGATTACAATACAAGGTATAAGATGCTGTCTTACAGGCCAGACCGAGAGATTCTCCTGCTGGCCTGGAAGGAGCAAACAACCATGTATTGAAACATCTGTAGAAAGAGCTTTCTGGCAGGGAGCTGCAGGGGACCACTAGGACCTGGGCAGCCTTCTCCCACCTGCTGGGGCAGTCAGGATCTTCAATCATACCACTGTAAGAAAATGGACCTACCCATGACCCAAAGGGGCTTGGAGCTGGCTTCTCCCCGGTCATGTCTTCACATGAGAACACAGCTTGGCTGCTACCAGATTGCAGTGTTATGGGACCCTAAATATAGGACCTGGTAAAGCTATGCCCAGATTCCTTAACCATGAAAGCTGAAACATTAAATAGATATTGACTTAAAGTCACTAAATTTGTGGTACTTTGTTATTCTGCAAAAGAAAACCAGTAATACACAAAGTGGGAAGAAAGGCTTTCGTCAACCTCACTTCTTCCAACCCGTAGAGTTCCACTTGAGAAGGTGGGCGGGGCAGGCCTGGGCAGGGCTGGGCCGGCATCCTTCCTGTCTTCCTCTGGGTACCACTCTGCTCTCTCCCTGCCCCCCATTTCCCCTCTTCTCTGCTCCCTTCTTTCTCTCATCTCTTCCCCTTATTCGCTTCCCTTTCTCTAATACAAAATAAACTTATACTTTTGTATGCTAAAACAAATAAACAAACAAATAAAAGGTGGCATAAGCTGGGTGTGGTGGCTCATGCCTGTAATCACAGCACTTTGGGACACTGAGGCAGGATGATCACTTGTGCTCGGAAGTTCAAGACCAACCTGGGAGACATAGTGAGACCCTGTCTCTACAAAAAAAAAAATAGAAAAATTAGCCAGGTGTGGTGGTATGCACCTGCTGTCCCAGCTACTCAGGAGGCTGAGACAGGAGGATCACTTGAACCCAAAAGTTTGAGGTTGCAGTGAGCTACAATGACACCATTGCACTCTAGCCCTGAATAGAGTGAGACCCTTTCTCAAAAAATAAAATTTAAAACAAAACATTAAAAGTTGGGATGATAAATAAGTCACTCTGAACCTTATAACTGCTTCATTTCCTTTCAACCTCTTGTTCTGTCTGAGCCCAAACATCCAGGGACCGTGGGCAGAGCTGCGCTCTAACAGAAGTCCTTGGTGCCCCCAGTGGGAATCTGTTGTCACTGCTGGTGTTCCCAGCAGTGCCTGGAGAAGGCAGAAGGTTAGGGCTGAACTCAAGGTGCTGGGCGGTTGGTGATGGCAAATGGACTTGGGTCTGGCACTTTCCACCCTCAAATGATGAGTGTACAAATGTGGGCAGAAGTCCACAAGCGACATCACTATCTAGAAGGTCAGCTGAGAACTTGAGCACTCCCTTTCACGTTATTTTATTTTCTTTTATGCAGACCGGTGGGAGGAAAATCCCATAGATTCTTCTGGAAACTGTCAAGATACTGGGAAGATGAAAGCGAAACTTGCATATATTGGGATGCCCACAGTTTGGATTTTCAAGGCCTAAAATATGAAACAAAACAAAGCAAGTAGGACTTTTAGGATAAAAATTGTCTTCTAAATGGGGAAAGAGGAAGGCTTAACAATTATAGAAGCTGATGGTTCTTGACTCTGGCTGCATGTCAGAACCACCAATGACAATATTTAAAATAAACTTTTAAAAATATTAGGTATAACTGAAATACAATAAAGTATGCAAATCTTAAGAGTACAGCTCAATGAATTTTCACTGAGTAAGAATTACTGGGAAAGCATCACCCTGATCAAGATAAAGGATGTTTTCCAGCCGCACAGAAGTCTCTTTCATGTTCGCTCTCGGTTACTGAACCAGGCCCTCTTCCTCACCTCCACAAAGGAGAGAACTGTTCTGATTTCCAACATCTTAGAAGCTTTTTTTTTTTTTAAGACAGACTCTCACTATGTCGCCCTGGGTAGAGTGCCGTGGCATCACAGCTCACAGCAACCTCTAACTCTTAGGCTTAAGTGATTCTCTTGCCTCAACCTCCCTAGTAGCTGGGACTACAGGTGCCCACCACAATGCCCAGCTATTTTTTTTCTTGTAGTTTTCATTGTTGTTTAGCAGGCCCAGGTGGGGTTCAAACCCACCAGCCCTCGTGTATGTGGCCAGCACCCTAACCACTGAGATATGGGCCCCAAGCCACCTAGGAAGCTTTTTAAAATGTTTGCACTCAGGCCTGAACCATGGAGTACCTGGTGTGATGATTTGGGTAGTACTCTAGCCTGGGGAGTCGAGAAGGCTGGGGCAGTGGGGGGATTCTAATGTGCGGTGGGGACTGGGTTATGGCTGGGTCACTGGCTTATGGCAAAGTCCCAGTCCCCGAAGAAAGGCAAGGGACACCCCTGACCTCTTTGAACTCACAGCCTAAGGAGCTTCTCCTAGGCTTTCTGCCAATGTCTATGTCATGGCTGTCAGAAGCCAGGCCAGGCACTGAATTGCCTGGATGCTGGCACTGCCCACTGAGGTTGATGGGCCCAGTCCTCCTCTGATGGGTCAAACTGAGGCAAGTGCATCCAGGCTATAGATTTCAGGGAAAGTGTCGGGTTATGCACGGGTAATTCACTGATGCAAACACACTCCACCAAGCTACCCCTATATCTCCCCCTCACCAACAAATGTCCTTGGACACTATAAAACACATCTGGTGTGAGGCAGTTAGATTTGGGTTCCGGTTATCAGTATCCCCTGCCTTTCATTCTAGAATGTTTCTTTTTACCATTATTTGAAGCTGTGATAATCCTTGAGAAACTAAGCAAGCTTCCCCAGTGAACTCCAATGTAGATCACCAGAGATTAGAAGCCAGTAATTCCCCAAAAAAGAGATGGGGGAAGAGATAGAACAAAAGGAAATAAAATAGAAAAAGACAAACACTTGCATGGCTCTTGCAGGATGGCTTCACGAACCCAAACTTCTGCGTGATCTGTCTTGTCCTGAACTCCTGCCACTTGCCGTTGACCAGCGTCTGGGCTCTGATCTCATACTTCACCACGCGCTCTGCCCTCAGGTTGATGGGACCGTCCTCCCAGACCACGGCAGGGAGTTCCGGGTTTGTGTGCTTTATTCTCTGCAGAGACAGTGACCCGTCTCAGGTGGAACTGTGCCCAAGGAGGCCCAGAGATAGTACCATCCAGTTCCTATCACATAGACCATTCCCGTATAATGTTTGCAGGCAGCAAAAGGGCACTTCTCAAATGGCTCCATTTCCTAGGAGTCACTGCTGCTGAGTCAGCTGACATCTGAGCTCTCTCCATACATAAACCATGGGCTGATGACCTGGGCTTTCGCCAACCCTGAAAACTATCAAGTCAAGCTTTTGATAGAATTAACTTTGCCAGAATTAAAAACCAACAGAATACTCATGTGAGCATTTTGACTGGTCGTAACTCATTCATCTCCTCCATCCAGAAAAATGCAATGTGTAGGAAGATGCTTTCATCACTGGAGATGGAGAGCTGACTCCCAAGAAGGAGAAATGACTGGCTCAAAAATACAAGGTAGTGGCAAAGATGAGACCCAAACTCAGGCTTCTGCCTTCAAGCATTCACCCATTTATCCATTCATTCTGTTGGGCCCTCATCGAAAGCTTCTCTATGTTCCCAGGTACCAGGATTGGCAGTAGTAATAAAAACACTAAGAAGATTTAGTTTCTCAAAAATTTTCAGTTCAGAGAAAAGAGAAGAGTTATACACAGATCCTAAGTGGAACACAGCAGACCTTCATCATAGTTGTCATCATCATCGTCATGGCTAATGCATATGGCGCTTTATGGGTCAGACACTTTTCCAAGCCCATTGCACAAATGAACACAGTTAATATTCATATCAACCCAGGGAGGTATGTCCTGTTACCTACTCCATCTTAAGGGTGAGGAAACTGGACCAAGGGAGGTTCATGGAACTTGTCAAGGTCCTGCAGCTCACCAGGCCACTTGACAGCAAAGTCTCTGCTCCTGACCTTAAAGTCCAGCAGGATAATTGAGGGGAGTGGGCACCCTCCTGAATCCTCTGGGGTCTTGCCCCCAGTTCTGCTTTGCCACAGTAAACAAGATCACCCCCTCTCCCACCTAAGGGCACTACCTGTCACCTTCACGGAGGGTGACCATCCACGTAAAGCATCACCTATGACGCTTGAATTAAAGATAAATTAAGATCCCAATGTGGAGACATAAGACTAGAATTTAACCCTGGATTTACCAATCAGGCCATAGGAAGACGAACATACTGAGTTTTGATATCCTGACCCGCTAAGCAGGCCAACGATACCCACCTTCCAAGGTTGTTATAAGATCAAATGATAGCACGTATCTGAGCGTGATTAGCACTTACAGGATGGCTCGTGCTAAGTGTTAATTAATGATTAATCAAGTATTAAGGCAATATGAATTTGTTCTGAATGTAAAAGGCTGTTTCAGAGACATAGCTTTCACCTGCTCTCTCCTTCTTACCTGCATGTAAAAACTGTAAGAGGTAGTATCATGTTTGATTCCCTTTATCTCAAAGAAGAATCCATATACAGCGATCATTTCTGAATGAGTTGTGTACTCCTGAATTGGGAAAGAGACACAACAAAGGGAAGGGAGAAAAATTCTCTAGTTTTCAAAGTCAAGATGACATAGCAAAAAGTCACTCATTTGGCAACTGATTTTGAAGTGAAAATACAACAGCAGTATAAGCCGAGGAGGACGGGAAAAGCCAAACTGTAGTGACACCACAAATCCTTAGTCATGGTAAGCACTACTAACAGTTAGTACAGTCAGTAGAAGTTTATAGTAGAGAAATGGTCCCTAATCTTTTGGCACCAGGCACCAGTTTCCTGGAAGACAATTTTTCCATGGATCAGGAGGGGGAAAATAGTTATGGGATGATTCAAGTGCATCACATCTCCGCCTCAGGTTACCAGGCATTAGAGTCTCATAAGGAGCAATCTAGATCCTTTACATGCACAATTTACAGAAGGGTTTGTGCTCTATGGGAATCTAATGCTGCCACTTATCCATCAGGAGGCGGAGCTCAGGTGGTGATGCCAGTGGTGGGGAGCAGCTGCAAGTATAGACACTTTGCTGGCTTGCCTGCTACTCCCCTTCTGCGGCGTGGTCCACTTCCTAACAGGTCACACACTGGTGCCAGGGATTGGGGACTGCAGTCAGTAGAGTTAGTAGGAGTTACTAAGCAATAACAATATTATTTACTCTGCACGTTCTCTACTGAAGGAAAGAATGGGTTAGGTGTGTTCTTAGATGACCCATGGTCTGCAGATCTTTGAAACAAAGCATTTTGTTCCAATTTGATGGGTCTAAGAGATACTGTACACTCATGGTACTTGTAGGAAGCCCTGGCCCCTGTGACCTACAGCTGCTTAGGCAAGTCTCTGCAACCAAGGAGCTGAGCCAGCCTATCCAGGCCTGACTCAGAAGAGACTCTCTCATGACAGATTTAGGCCCTAACTCCCTGAAATATGAATTGTTTTGAGATCACTCATTTGGGTGCCTTTAAAGAATCACAGGGAAGCAGTGATTTCTTGGAGAATCATACCTGTCACAGAGAACCCAAAGATTAAAGCACAGCCACCCACCCCAGACATTCCTCTGATGACTGAGCACCAAGATTCCTTGTAATCAGGCTCCTTGACCCAACACAATTTGGTTCTGGGAGCCACCAAAATAGCTGCCCAGAATGAACAACCTTAACTGGGACTTGGCAGGGTGTCTCTTGTTGAACTAGCTGGTGGCTGTTGTTTATGGGTTATGGGATGACCACCCATCCCAGTTTGCCTAGGCCTTCCCTGGTTTTAGAACTGATAGCCCTGCATCCCAGAAAAATCCTTCATCCCAGGAAAACTAGGACAGTTGGTCACTTTAGTGGGGAAATTTGGGATGCACATCAGAACACTGAGCAGCCTGCCCCAGGCCCCTTCCTGTGAATTCTGTTTTCTAGGAGCTGCTGAGCGTGCAGGAAAGATCCTACGACTTCTTGTCTCCTGACCTTCCCACCAGAGGCCAGGAGTGATTGTGGGCTACCCACCCTACAGAGGTCCTTAACCAGGCACCAGAGGGGCAGCTCTTCCGCTCATTTGGGTCCAGTTTTTAGTACCTGTTTGAAGAGCAGCCCAAATCTCATAGCCTGGGTGGTAAAATCTTTCAGGTGGGCCATGTCGCCCCCATTCTCCAGCTGCAAGGAAAATGGACACAGCTCAACAGCAGCCTGATCCACCAGATGTGAGTGCCTATCATCTTCATGTCTATTTCTTGACCCCACTCCTCCCACCTTGCTTGAAAGAGAATTCTGCCTCTAGAACCTACCTTCAGCCACCCCTCTAGTCTGCAGGCATTTCCTGCAGGCATTTGCTGGAGACCTGCTCTGATGGGGGCTGTGCTCAGAGCTTCCAGAGGATGCAAAGGGGAGAAAAGAAAGTACCCAAGTCACCTGGGACAGAAAATGTGTACATAGTGCACCAATTATTAGGCAGAGATGATCTTGGTCACAAAGTCAATAGCCAGAGAGGCCCGGCACGGCAGGCCTCCAGGTGAGGGTGAGGGAGGATGGGAAGTGGATTTTGAGAGGATGGCAGCATAGGTGAAAAGGAGGGGGTGGGCAGGGTCAGAGGGAAGTGGGGAGCTTCCTGAGGTGTCAGTACACAGTCCCCTCTCTCTGTGACTCCGCTGCCACTCTGTTAGAGCACAGTTTGGAGTTTTGACTTCGAGCAACGCCCTTCTTTGGAGTCATCCTCTACTGGGTGGGAGCTCAGAGACTGTGGTTTGCACATTACAATAGGTATTTGTTGCACTGGATTGCATTTTAACCGGTGACTCATACATCCTCAGAACTCACACACTGCCTCACTTCATCTCCAAAAATGCAAGATTAGAAACATAGTGCACAATGGTTTGCACAGACAATTCACAAAGGGTGAACTGCTGCATGGAAAAATATTCTCATTTAAAAGGAATAAAGGAAATGCATATTAAAAGTGAGATGTGATTATTCCCTTCTCAATTAACAAAAGTGATTTGAAATTAAAATGCTCTCCATTGTTGAGGATGGGCAAAGTGAGACTCATTTATTACTGGGAGAAGAATAATTTGGTCCCAATGCTTGTTAATGTCTCAAAAACAAAAATTCACATTCCTTTTTGTGCCAGCGTACTACTCTTGAGAGTATCATATTAAAAAACAAAGTATAATATAATAAACCATTAAGTGAAAGTATGTTCCTTATACTGTCTTTACAATAGTAAACAATTAGAAACATTGTAAGTTTTCTACAATAAAAAGTGGAAAAGTAGCATCGATCATTCTCTTAGCAAAAGAGTTTGTAGCCATTAAAAAATGGTGTTAAATTAATAAACTGTGGCATATGTATGCCATGGACTACTACTCAGCTGTAAAAAAGATGGAGACTTTACATCTTTTCTCTTTATCTCGATGGAGTTGAAGAACTTTCTCCAAAGTATCTCAAGAATGGGAAAACAAGCAACTCATGTACTGAATACTAATTTGAAACTAGTAGATGAACACGCACAGGCCCACACGAGAAAAAAAAACAACACAATTAAATTCAAGTAGGCGGGAGGGGAGGAGGCAATGGGGAGGAAGCAGCTCAGTGAGCCCTCACCTAGGGGTATATAGCACACCTCCTGGGTGAAAGTCTCAGACACAACTTAAACAAGTGCAAACAATGTAACCTAATCATATATACCCTGATATTGGTCTGGAATTTAAAAATAAATAAAGCAGCTAAAAACATTTTTTAAAAATAGTGTTAGGAAGTACATTCAATTGAGAGCATTTTATATATATATATGTATATAAGCTGGAAAGCAATAAATACAATTTGACAGTGATTGCATTTGGGTGATGGTTCTGAAGCTGTCTTTTCTTTCTCTCAATTTCTCTGCATTTTAAAATTTTTCAGTAGTAAGCACATTACATTTGTGCATGTTAGGGGACTTGGTTTGGGGGCCAGTGAGACCAGTGCTGTTGTCCCCCTCTTAACTCTCCTGATCAATGTGGCAGACACAGGAGAGCACTGCAATTCCAAGGCTGGGTCCTCTGTCCTCCCCTCCTTCCCCTGGAGGAGAAGCCAGATATATCCTGACTTCAAATGCTCAGAAGTTTCAAATGTGAAACATACCGATCCTCAGAAAAAGCAAAGTCAGAGAGGCAATAAATTTTGGTACTTGTTTTCTTGCCAAGCCGGTGACTTACTGCGTGGTAATGGTTGGCTGCAACCCGGACCATCCACGACTCCGGGAAAATGTTAATGTGCCTTAACTCCTCCAGATCCCTGCCTTGGAAGAGACACAGAGGGAACATTTTTACATTGATTTACTCATGGCGGAATTTCTGAAGTCTCATTTACCAAAAGAAAAAAGAAGTCAAGTGCTGAGGAAAGTGAAAAGGGCCTGTGGTCTCATTTAAGGTTGATGAAGTGGGAATAAAACAGCTCAGATTTATCTATAGCTTTCATATGAAGGCTAAAACCCAATTATAGTACATGAAACCTTTCATTCTGAATCTATTGACTCAGCTTCGGACATGCCACACAGAGTCTGCATCCTAGACCCCTAATTATTAGAGTCAATGGCCATCAGGATCCAAAATATATATTTTTGTGGAATTTTTTTTGTTTATTTTGGATCCACAGAACCTGCATAAAAATCAATCTTAGGAGTCTCTTTACACCTTTTTGTTACTTGTTTGTGGCCCTGAAAATCCCTCCAGTAGAAAAGAGCCATGTTTCTTGTAAGAGAAAAACATTCCCCAGGAGAAATGAGAGAGAGCCAATTCTCTGCTTGAGGAAATCTTATGAGGAAATGGCTTTCTTTCATGGGACCATGGGAGAAAGAGAAATAGGGAACAGTGAAGCAGAGTCACTTCCAATCAACTCAGCAACCACAGCCACTGTTCTGCAGGTGGTTTCCACGACTGACGTCCTCCATCAAGGCATCTTTGGCTTTACGTGTAGGTTTCACGTCTGCTATGGCTGAGGAAGTCTCCTCCAGAGATGGCTTTGTATTTTCAATTTCCTGTTTCACCCACTTTAACCCTTCCAGCAGTGATCTCCGTCTTTAGGTCAGAGGCAAAGCCAGAATCCCTACAGTTGGTGGATAAGAATACAGGATTCCAGGGCCAGGTGAGGCCAGAAATAGAAGAGAAGAAACAAAACATGGGTGTTTATTGTCCCACTTCCCTCAATAAAACTGAAAAGTGTTTCCTTTGCAGCAATTTCTGAAGGGAGTTTAGCTCTCAGCTCTTCTTAGCCTGAAGAAGAAACTCAGAGAAGTATTGAACCTTTTTGAAAAGGTTGCATTTTCCTAGAAATAATGTGTGGTCAGGACATTCTACTAGATAAGAAACATTACCTTCTTGTTGCTGCTGAAAACTAGAAAAGACAACATTTAATCTAAAAGATTGCTAAGAATGTAATTTGGGGCTTCTCAAGAGGTCACCAAATAGCTCCTCACATACTCAAGATGGAAATTGGTTACAAAACCTAGTATGTTGAACTTGAATTTTCAGGGTAAACCTTTAGCCTAAATTAATAACTTAAGTTTCTCTAGTAATATCAGCAATCCATTTAGCCATCACCAATGTCCGTCTGATCTGAACATTCTGGTCTCCAACACTAACTCAGCCAAAAGAACCTAGGACTCCTTGGAGAATGGTTGATTCTAAGTCTTGGGGCAAAAATAAAGTGGGAAGGTGACAGCAACTTGTTGATGCTTCTGGGAAAGCAAGAATATTTTTTAAATATAAAAATATTAAATGCCTAAGTGATGGCTACCCCAGTCACTCTGATTTGATTAGTTCACATTGTATGCCTGTGTCAAAACATCACCTGCACCCTACAAAGGGGTATTATGTACTCATAAAAATTGAAAATTTTAAAAAAATTTTAAAGTAGTGCTAAAGAAGGAGAAATATTTAATAAAAGGCTCTTATGGGTCCAACTGGGTAAAGTTCAAGGTTTAAAAATGAAACATATGGTAATGGATTATCGAAATACATCGATTCTGGGCAGCCAGGTATAAGGCTGCCAGCTGAGATGGAGGCCCTGAGAATGGAAAGGGATCAGGGCAGAATTTGTGCAGGGCCACAAGTGCTGTGCCACTCAAGCCCTGTCCCCTGGGTATATAAAAACAGGTAGTTGTTAGGGCATGGTGGCTCACACCTATAATTCTAGCACTCTGGGAAACTGAGGCAGGTGGTTCGCTTGAGCTCAGGAGTTTGAGATCAGCCTGAGCAAGTGTGAGACCCTGTTTCTACCAAAAATAGAAAAACAAGCCTGGCATGGTGGTACAGGCCTGTAGTCCCAGCTACTCAGGAGGATAAGGCAGGAAGAGATCTTGAGTCCTAGAGTTTGAGGTTGCTGCGAGCTATGACACTGTGGTACTCTACCCTGGGGCAACAGAGTGAGACTCTGTTTCAAAAAAGCAAACAAACAAACAGCAGGTTGAAGTTGGCTCACAGGTCACAGTTTGTTGACCCTTAAACTAACGGGACATATCTACACATAAAATGTACCATCCCTGAACTAAGACACTTAAGGGAGACAAGAGAGTATAATACCTGGATGAGAAAGCAGATATTTAGTCTGGGTGATGATGGCACAAAGGATACATTTACCAAACCCGTTCACTTTTCCTGCCAGCCACAGTACTGGACCACTTTGCCCGGCATCCCACGCAGGTAGTTGAGGTCATGTGACTTGACTCTGTCCAGTGAAGACGGTGTGAGTCTGGCCACCGAACTTCAGCAAGACTCCAGGTGACCACAGCAGCCCTGTGTTGTGAGGGCACAGCACAGGAAGACCTGAGTCTTTGAATGATTACATGGAGTACTGCTTCTCCGCCTCCAAGCTGGAACTGTAATGTAAAGGAAATAAATCTCTGTTAATGAAAACCACTGCTTTTCTTTCTTCTTCTTCTTCTTTTTTTTTTTTTTTGTTACAGCAGCCAGCAGACTGTGACTGATAGAGACAGCAAAGAATATCTCAAAGGAAACGAGTTACCATGTGCCCCCCCAATCCTATTAGCTTCATAATAAGGGACCCCATCCCTGAGAGGCGATGTTCTGAGGAGTTCATCACCAAGCAGCAGAGCTGAGCTCACATGAGACGAAACAAAACACCCTGATGAGGAAGACAGCCTTGTCACTGGGAGGACCTCGTGTTCAGAGAGACATGAACTGTTTTCCCCACTTCCTCTGCCTGCTGGTGAGTCATCATCACCTGGTATCCTTGAGATGAAGCATCGGCACCCACGCTGTGGATTGAAAGAACATTGACATTACTAGAGAGTCCTCAAAATAAGTGAAAGAGAGAGCACAAGGTGGACCCAGTGTGGTGGGGTGGGTGCCGATGGGTGTGGTCCAGGGAGACGTGAGGATCTGAGGGCTGGAGTCTCACCCCCAGGCGCCCCTGTGTGCTCACCGCATGCCATGTGCAGACATCAGAAGTTTTCCTGCTCCTTAGACTGGGCCTCACAGGACTAGGAGAAGGGGGTTTGGTGGAGCGCTTGGGATGGGAAAGGGTGCTCTCCTTAACCCTTTTCATGCCTTACATTTCACTCTATGACTCTATGACATAGGGAGTCTTTGAATGATGTCACAGCACACTGCCTCCCTGCCCCTGCATAACTAATACGTGGAATCTGGAAGCTCAGAGAGGTCCAGAGGGTCATCCAGGCCCATGCTGCTGATAGCTGGTGAAGGTGAAAGTCACACATCGGCCTGGGCTCCAGAGTCCCCAGCCCCCCTCCCATTTATCCCCAAATGCTTTATGTGTATTAATGTACTTAATCTTCCTAGCAATCCTATGAGGGAGGTACTGTTATTATCTCCAATGTGTAGATTTAAAAAAAAAAAAAACTGAGGCAGAGAGAGGTTAACTGACTTCCAGGAGGAAAAAAATTTCATCGAACTTGATAGTACCAATTATAACAACAGCAGCAATAATGAAACCAATATTCATGGAGGATTTATTATGTAATAGGTATTGTCCTAAGTGCTTTGTATGTACCAGTATATTCGGTCTATTAACTTGTTAAATATTTTCAATTACACCATGACATGCTTGTTATTACTTCTTTAACACGTGAGGCAATCCGAGCACAAGCATTTGAAGTGGCTGCTATAGAATATATGTGTGGTCAGGACCAAAAGGGACTTTGCTCCAGGGCAGGCTGACTGTAAACCCTCTTTCCTCACCACTGCCCACACACACACATTTACACATGCACAAATAAATATGTGCGTAGACAAACAGAAGAACCACGCACATACTCACACCCTAATACACATACTACACAAAACCCTTTATGCATGTATTTGTGTATCCTCACGCACTATGCACTTACACATAAGCACATGCACGCTTACCCATACATACACGCCCACATGAACAAACACACAAATACACATTCAATGCACACTTTGAAAACGTACACCCGCTCACACGAGCACAGACAAACATTCAACACACACATTGACACAGGAACTCAGGCGAAATAGAGCGCAGAATATTCAGCTATATCCTTAACCACTAGACTAGACAATGAGGCCATGTGATAGAAATTAAATCATAAATTCCTCAAAACATGGAAGTTTAGGGTTGCCGCTCCTCGACCCAGACAGGTCATATCGAGGAGCTTTAGAATGTGTCCTCAGCTAGGAAACCTAAGCCCTCTCAACACTCAGCGTGTGTGGAATGTGGCTTTGCAGCTTTCTTTTGTCATTGAAAGGAAGTCGTCCCTGCACAGGGGCTGAGCATCTGCTAGTGTTGGTAGGGTTGTAGGATTTAGAAAGTCAACGTACAGGATATCCAGTTACATTTGAATTTTAGATAAGCCGTGAATAACATGTTTTAGCATAATCATGTCCCAAATTTCAGCCTATTCTGTCTCTTATCCAGCCACTCTGTTTTTTAGGACGTCTCTATCCCAAACGGCATCCTTTGTCTTAGATTTTATCCGGCCACCCTGAGCACAGGGCACATGAGCTGAAATCTCGTGACAGAGTTAAGTGAGGGCCACCACTTACTTGCATTTCGGTTCAGAAAATGTAGTTTAGCAAACATGGGGGTCTCCTACGTGTATTGTTTAGACTTTAGAAATGCCCTACTTCCTGAGCTGTGTGTTTAGGGTAGGCTGCATTCCTGTGCTGTCAACCACAGAGAACAAACTACAGACACCTACATTCCTGGCGCAAGTGGGCCCAGCAATAGGGGACAAGTCCAGCTGTCATTGCAGAGAATAGATTGACTAGCAATTAGCCCCCTCCATAGAGCCCTCACTCCTGAGTAGCAATAGTAAAATATACTGATTCAAATATTTATTTACTTATTTTTTAAAGACAGAGTCTTACTTTGTCACCCTCAGTAAAGTGCTATGATGTCACAGCTCACAGCAACCTCCAGCCCCTGGACTTAGGCGATTCTCTAGCCTCAGCCTCCCGAGTAGCTGGGACTACAGGCACCCGCCACAACGCCCGGCTATTTTTTGTTGCAGTTTGGCCAGAGCTGTCTTCAAACCCACCATCCTCAGCATATGGGGCTGGCGCCCTACTCACTGAGCCACAGGCAATGCCCTTGATTCAAACATTTAAAATTCAGCCTCCCGTGGTTCATCACCTGAAATTTGTTCATTATAAACAGGGCTGTTTGTTCATGAAACAGATCACCTTTAGGGAAGTGAATTTTTCCTGATAATATACCTAACATTTTATAGTAATGATTATAATTGCCATTACGTGGCTGTCACATCAGTGGGTGGACAGAGCTATTATAACGTGTAAATTGTATGCAATAAATTACACACCAAGATAAAATAAGTTTTAAGTCATCTGTTTTTCTGGGTGGAAATTATCCTAATCTAAATATTTCTTTTTGACAGAGGAGACATTTTCTCGGCTCAAAATTAGGAAAAAGTAACAACAGGTTGAAAAGGCTGGGTGTATATTTAATACCTGCAGTAGCAAACAGAGCAGCTACTTCTATTCAACTCACTGAACAAATGTGCTATTAAGTAAGTTTCACCAAATACATCTTTGGATAAAAACAAAGTCTGTCTTTAGTACCACATGATTTAATGAAATTCATGCACCACTGGTTTGTTATAAATTAAAGATTAGTGTAGTTTTTTGGTTTGGCTCAAAATATAAGGTGACAGAAGTGAATTAACTTTATAGATGTTCTAGGAAATAGTATTAGGTTCACTCAAGTAGAACAAAAGAGAGGCAATTATTAAGGAAAGGGATAAAATTCAAGAGAGACGTTTTCTAAAAGAAGCAGTATTCCACCAGGATAAGGTGTCGGGCACAGCACATCCAAGGTGACAACCCACCGTCTGGGTCTGATGACAACATGGATTATTAGCCAGAGCTGAGCATTGCAAGAGCTTCAAGAATCTGAGGGATCAAAGGATGAGCAACGAGCCATTTCATGTAATCTCCTTTTACTGCGGTCTCAAATTCACATGCGTAGAGAAACCAGACAAAAACCTCCAATAAAAGCTTCAGGTGTAGATGGCTACACATGTAAAGTCATTGAGCCATGTAGCCCCAGCTGGCTGTTCTCATGTGGAAATAGATCTTCCAGTTTCAAGGCACTGTAAAAATCTAGATTTTGTGAATATTTCCAATTTTTTAATATTAGCTACTAAGGGGACTACAGTTAAAAAAAAAATAGCATGGACCAAGAAGATAAGGCTGGAGGCTGATTCTGGCTGTTGACCATTCATTTGTTACTTTTGCACAGTCTTATGGTAGGAGATATTTTTTAACATAAGACTGGGGAGAAGATGTGTTAACAGCCAATTAATATGGAAAGCTATGGATTTTTGCTCCCTGAATTCTCTCCCATGGGGAAATCAAAGTTCTCTGCTGCCTTGTTTGTCCCCTGAAGCTGCCGTAAGGTACCCCATTTCCCTGTTGATATGACTTTGAGCTGATTTTCCTGATGTTCTGGCTTTCTGTAATTTCCCTGGGAAATGAGACAGGTATTTGTTCTAAGCAGGAATTTTTAAGCAATGCAAAATAAGCAATGTTCTGTTCATCTTGTAAAAGTGTATTTAATGAAATAACACAAATATCTTCAATAACCTATTGGTAGGATTTTTCACCCCTTTTCTGGTGACATTGACCTTTTTGTCAGCATATCTCTTTAAGGCTGGAATTAAAAGCACACAATATATTAGAAGAAGTGACCAGTAAGCATGAGGGTTTCATTCTAGTCCTGTGTCAAACGACCACTAACTTTCTAGGTTACCTTGGACATATCTCCATTCTTCTTCACATCCCTTAACTAATTGGACTAAGTCATTGTTTTTAAATCTATCATTTTCTAACCACTGTTAAGATATCTGGGCATATTTCTGTATGACAGGGTGTGTCAATATGTTGGATGCACATACTTGGTTAAACAACCTACTCCAGCTATTCAAGCAAGTATTAACCCAGGCATTGCTATAAAGGTGATTTGCAGAGGTGATTCTAATCCAAAAGCTATTGACTTTGAGGAAGGAAGATTATTATAGATAATCTAGCTGGGGCCAATCATTTTCAAATCCAATCCTTTGAAAGATCTTAAGAGCAAAGCTGAAGCTTCCACTAAGAGAAGAGATTCTGCCTATGAACAGCAGTTTCTCCCCACACTGAGAATATGAGCCTATACTTTCTGAGGCCCTGTCCTAAGGAGTTCAGATTTGCTTAGCCATCTGCAAGTCATATAAGCCAAATTTTTGCAATAATATTTTATCTCCTGCTGATTCTTTTCTCTGGTTAATGCCTGTCTGATAATTCAAGTATTATTGTCAAATACGATCACAGAAAGAAAATGTGAATATATTTATTTAGAAAGGGACATTGTAACTTTATTGTAAAGTAGAAGGTGGCATTACTTGGGACAAATAGAAGGTATCAGTTGGGGTTCCAACAAGAAACACATGGAAGATCTATCGAAGACAGTAAGTTTAAAAAGCAGCTGTCTTCCTCATTGTATTATTCAAGGTATTTAATCCAATCTTTAATATAGGCATCCCTATTATTCCAATATTCCCAATCTTCCTATCACTTGGAAGACACTGGCTAAGAGAACACTCATGTGCATTCCTTCTCAGGATACTCACCATGCTGTTTATCCTCTATTACAGACAACAAATGCTTTTTGGTCAGATAACAATTTCTACCATAATGTCTGTTATTTATACATGCTAATGTTTCTGTTATGAGTCATGCTGGTCAAAAGTTACAAAATGCCTCCCTGCTTTGTGTACCCCTCAAAAGTGTGTTCAATATCTGCTGATCATAGACAAAATAAACTCTTTGACTATAAAAGGTTCCAAGCAGCTCCTGCCTTTTGGAGCTCTCTGACTCAGAGACTTTCTACCATCATGCGAAGACATTTCCTTAACACATAAGCCCATCTCCCCTAGAATTGTCCTTGCCCTTCTCCCCCTCTATGTCGTGGACCCTGCACCGCAACCTCTGGACAGGCTCTTGTAGTGAGGGACTTTCCCTACATGCAAATCTGTCAAAGTTGTGCCTGAATAAACTCAGTATGTGCTGCTGCCACCTGGTGGTCATGTAGTTTTCCTGATCAACTCTGAAATCCCTGGAACTCACTATGCTTTATTAGAGGGCTCCCCAGTGAAAATCTGCTACCATCATTGCCCAAGAACTGAGGGACATCTTTTCATTGTACACAGTAGAAGCTAAATCAATACTGCTGCATGAATGGATAGATGGATGTGTCTCTCTTTACTAATCTGTGTTCTCCACGAACTCAGGATCTATTATCCCCAGTAGAAATCTTCTGCCATCTTCACCTTGACCCCCAGGCCAGCTTCCCATTGGCCAATGGTATATAATTTGTCTTTCACTGATGCTTTCTTAATTGAACAACAACAAGGGGAATTTGTCTGCATCCAAGTGACTCCTGATTTTTGGTTAACTGAAAAGCAATGATAGAACAAGACTACCTGAATCAGATCAAATCAGACCAGCTCTATATCCCAAACACAGATTCTCTCTGTCTTCAAAACTCAAGGCATGAGACCAGAATCAGAGCCTCCCAGGTCATGGAGCTAAGTCCCTCACTTTTCAAAGGATTTAGCTGAAGCCCAGAGGGGTTGTATGATAGTATCTGAGGTCAGGAGTGAGTTAATCTGAAAACCAGGGTTATAACCCTTCTCTGTGCTGCTTTCTTGTGTCTCCCTCCTTGTTTCTTTTATTTCTTCTGGTTTCTAAACTACATCTTGATGCCTGTGTATCCTTTATTCAGCCAACATTTAGGAAGTTTGTGCTGGTGCCCCAGGGGATACATAGGTGAAGGAGGCACCATTTCCTACTGTCCTTTGCAAGCACCCAGCTGCCATTGGAGCCTCGCATTAAGCATTTGTTTACATCAACTTATTCACTATTTTCACATTTGACACACACAAAATAGGGCACACCAGATGTCACGAGAAAGCTTCGCTGAAATCAATAGAAGTTTACTTAGATTTCTTGTTTGAGCCAAATGACTTCCAGTCATCCTAAAACTTATATTATGAAAAATGAATGCTTGCTTTCTAGCATTTGGAAAAATAAAATGACACCCATCTCATGCCCCTGGCAGGAATTAACTTTTCATTACAAAATGCAAAATTCTTTTAAAGAGAGTTTGAAGATGTATACACGAGAGTGTATGCAGCGATGTTTCTGCAGTGGCTCTTTAGTGCCCATGAGACAATGTCTCTGGGCTGCGATGTCCTCTGCTGTATAGGGAGGCACTTTCTAAATTCATACGGCATCGGTGGGGCTTTGAATGTTGGAATTTGGGCAGGTGTTATCTATAGCCACAAATGAATAAAGGCATGGGCTTCTGAATATTCTCAGCAGTGAGTAAAGACGAAGTTGCTCAGGTTGTAGGGTCGATGGTGTGATAGGTCTCCAAGATGAAATACCAGGGGAACAGCTGCCAGCCACAGTCACAGGATAGAATCAATGAGAACATGGAAAATCATTTCAGATGCCGTATCCTTGCTCTGCCCAGTTTCCAACTGTGGACCCACTTATTACTACAATACAAGACAGATTCGTTAAAAAATAGAAAATTCCCCCTATCTAATTCTAATAGGAGTTACCCACAAAACTTCATAGTCTATTCTCTCAAGAACAGGCTTTGATCTAGGGTTAACTGTGCCCTTGAAAAAGCCTTTTTGGCTAATGCAGCTTTTGGCTCTGACCCATAGAGTTAATGAGGGTGAAGTCCATTTTCCTCTCTATGGATATTTCAACTTGATGGCCAGAGGAGGTAATTATTTCTCCCTTCAAACTGAATTAAGAATTTTAAGAAGATGTCACTTTTGTCTTTGCGTGAAGAAAATCAGCTTCCTCATTATCCTTCACCCCTGGGACACTTTCCCATGGCGTCTCTGTTGGATTTCTTTATTTAAAGCTCCCCTAGTGTGCTAGCACAAGAGAACCATCTGGCTGGATAGACTCCCAGAGGGGCTTTGGCAGGAAACGAGGGCTTTCTCTACAACACAGAGATCTCATGCAAGTCTTAGAGCATAGAGAGAACACACTCAGAAGTAGACAGAGCAACACAGGGTCATACACGGTAGCCAGGTGTCTTGTTTTGTAATGTTCAGAATTCAGTTTAATATGATGAGTGATTCATTTCACCTCATAATTTAAGTATAAACCGTACATCAAAGTTTATCAGAAGGAATTCCTACGTCTTCTATTTGATCTCTATCCACAAGACAGTCCTCACAGCATGAAAATCTTAACTATGACAGAGTCCCAGTCATTGGGTGCTGAGAGGAGGAAGAAAAAACTAAGAAACAGAATTTCAGTAAGACGTGGCCTTCTCCCGTGGACACCGGATAGTTAGATGCTTAGAGCATCCATGCACTTCAGGGAAAAATTGTATGGGTAGCTGAGCATCAGAGGTTCCCAGGAAACTCAGCTGCCCCCAGAACTGGGCATTAACTGGGAGCATTACTGTGCCTTCTGGCAATACAGGGCTTGTCACTATACATCAGGCGTGTGCTTCTGAAAATGCATTCACGACCATATGGTACCCGTGAGCAAGTGGCCTTTCCCTGACACTGGAAACATATTTGCCGATGATCCAGATTTTCTAAGCTTCATTTCCTGCCCCTAAGTCTTGTGTGAGTGACACTTAAAGGTCAGAGAATCATGGGCCTTAATCTCATATCAAAAGGAAAATGAGAGTTTTCTGGGGCCAAATATATCAGTTGTGATGGGTAGAGATGCGAGAATGTTGGCATCCAGTGTGTGAGCGTGTGTTCCCCAGAAATCGTTCCTCAGAACCGTCCCACAATATTGCCGGGTACCATCATGATGACATTATTTTGATTCGCAGAGCACTCGCTGGCTAAGGAAGATACTTCAGCCTAAGTCAAGCTCCATTGTATTGGATTTAGAAATTTATGAGGTCAACTGAATCAAAATATTAAAAAAGAAAAACAAATCCATTACATGTATCCCTGAAGTTTTGACCTCACAGGGCAACGCCCTGAGAATTTTCTGTGAACATGTGATTACATTATCCCATGAAAATATCATCCAGTGATTAGTTGCATTATGCATACATACATGTACCTACAGGCCCAAGGAAATAAGGACATGTGCCCTACGGGGATGTTGGTGGACACCAAGGTCACAATCACATTCTCAGTAACAGCGTATTATGGCCCTTATGTTTCTCCAGTAACTCACATGTGAGTGTGAGCTAATGAGTCCTAGAGTGATAATGATCTTGATATCAAAGATGCATAGGAAGAATGTGAATTGACTCCTGAAATGTGATGCAAAAAATACGAATTCATGTGTTATATTACGCAAATTCATGTGTTATATTACGCAGTATGTGCTTTAAGTACATACATAGATAGAAGTAAATTACAAAAATATATATTTGAATATTGTGCCTATATCTCAAAATGTGTATATATATTAAAATTGGCAATAAAATGTCAAAAAATAATTTTATTGGAAAACTATGTCTAGTCACATTAAGTTTGATGGTGCTTTAAAGTGGAAATTTTATCATAATCCATGTGTGCCCATTGGAAACGAGTCAAATATTTGAGTGCTTGCAGGATTTCAGATGAAGAGGACAGGGAGATAAAGAGTGGTCTGTGTCAGAGGTTGCAAGTGTGACCAAGGGATTGGATTTGCCTCTCAGAAATGAACCTTTTGTTCTGTCCATTATTTTAAAAACCTTGAAGATTTTATGTTAAGCATAGGATAACTTGCTTGTCAATAAAATAACTAACCATATGGTAATGGGGCCCATAAATGAATGGCAGGAAGTAAGGAAGCAGGCACTGCCTGCCTAAGAGGAGACATGTGGTCTTCAGTTTGCCACAGACCCCACCACTCCCTATTACCTCACAGGGGTTAACATCCCACACACAGACTGCCTGCTCCTGACTCCTGTGGTCATTTGTATTTCCGACTCCTGGCCTCATCATACCTGTATTCTACATTAAAGGAAACTGACTTCATCGGGACATGCAGGTTTCTGAGCCTACTTCAGAACTTTGGCCTGTAAACAGAACTCATTTAATTAGAGACTCAGATGTATGTTTACACTTACTAGTTTGTAGAATTTTCTTTTACAATAATTTATTTAATTTCTTTAAAAATGTCCTTGCAGGGCAGTGCCTGTGGCTCAGTGAGTAGGGAGCCAGCCCCATATACTGAGGGTGGCACATGCAAGTCCATCCCCAGCCAAACTGCAAAACAAAAAATAGCCGGGCGTTGTGGCAGGCGCCTGTAGTCCCAGCTACTTGGGAGACTGAGGCAAGAGAATCCCTAAGCCCAGGAGTTGGAGGTTGCTGTGAGCTGTGTGATGCCACTCTACCGAGGAGATAAAGTGAGATTCTGTCTCTACAAAAGAAAAAAAGTCCTTGTAATGAGGGTACAGAGTGGAGTTGACCATACTCCAAAGTTGACATTAAGCTGTAATCATAAAAGTCTAGTTTCTTTTTTTATTATTTATTTTTTACCTTTATTCTCCAATGCCTTAATTCACTAACTTATTTTCTACTGATTGGTACCACCCTAATGTATTTGATATTTTTCTGGAAAAAACTCATATATCCTTGAAAAGTACATTGTGATACTTTGTGAATGGGTTTTTTCCACCTGAATACATGTCACTGCACCCTGTCATTCTATTTCTCTTCTCTTCTCTCAACACTGATCTTGACCTAGCTAGGCCGTTTATGACGTTCTGCAAAAGTTCTCAGGCTGCTCACTAATACTTGAATACCAGCAGGTAACTATCTGACAGATGATCTTCACAAATTATTTTCTGACTCCTGAACAAATGAGAGTTATGAGTGAAACACAAGCCTAAATTAAAGATCAAGACCAGCGTGAGCGAAAATGAGACCTGCCTGTACTAAAAATAGAAAAACCCTAGCCAGGAATCACGGCAGGTGCTGATAGTCCCAACTACTCAGGAGGCTGAGGCAGGATGATCACGTAAGCCAGGAGTTTGACATTACTGTGAGCTAAGATGATGCCTTGGCACTCTACCCAGGGCGACAGAGTGAGACTCTGTCTCAAAAAAAAAAAGTGTCTTCCCTGGATGAATCTCATAGTGTGTGGGAAACCTAAGGCTCCCATCCCAGCTGGAGAACCTGCAGTGCTGGTCCACAGCCCATCATTCTCTGCCCCTGTGTCTACCTTAGACAGTGGCCGTGTCTAAAACTTCTCTCTCCTTCTCTTGGGGCATAAGAAACTCAAGGGCGGGAGCTGTGTTTTAGCTAATTTCTAATTTCCTGCTTGATAAAGACATGCTTGAACGTGTTCAGAGAAATTTCACAAAAGTAAATATCATACTTACCAGACAGGAACCATGGGAGCAATTTGGTCAGTTGTCCCTCTCACCTTGGCTCCCAGATTATTCTCTCTCAAAACGATGATGTCTCAGTAAACCCTGACAATGAAATACTATTCAATGCTAAAAAGAAATAAGCTGTCAAGCCATGAGAGACATGAAGGAAGCATGAACACACGTTGCCGAGTCAAAGAAGCCAAGTGAAAAGGCTTCTGACCCCAACTATATGACACTCCGGAGAAGGCAAAATTATGAAGACAGTGAAAAGATCAGTGGTTGGCACGGGTTATGGAGCAAAGAGGGAAAAGCAGGGGAGCACGGAGAATTTTTAGGGCAGTGACACCGCTCTGTAATATACCATAATGATTTATATGTCTCATTACACATTTGCCCAAACTCATAGATTATACAACACCAAGAGTGAACCATAATGGAACTATAAACTGTGGGTTAATGTTAGTTCAAGTGTAACAGATGTGTCACTCTGGTGAGGAATGTTGATGAGGAGGGGAGCTATACATGTGCGGGGGCAGAGGTTATATAGGAAATTTCTGTACTTCCCTCTCAATTTTGCTGTAAACCTAAATCTGCTGTTAAAAAATAGTCTTTACAAACTCCTGATGTCACTTGTGCAATATAATTAAATGCACGCACAGACATACATGTGTGTGTGCGTGGATTGACATCTGACGTGGCAAATATATCTGCTTACAGAAATCTGTTTGATCACTGCACAGTGAAGGCTTGGAGCTGCAGCTTAGATGAAACTTGTGGGGCATCTCTTCTCTCTACAGTGGGATTACAAAGGAATGATAGAATAACACGAGGAGTAAACCCTGAGAAAAGCAACACGACTGAACTTGAGTCCTCAAAGCGGTTTGCCTTGCCATTGAGAGCAAGTATTTTATCTGTGGCTAAGAATACAAAAGTGGGCCAAGCTATAGGAGATCAATTTTAAACCGGCTCCCATGACAAGAGAGACATTTTCTGAGGATTCTTTTGAAACTGGATAATACATGTTTCTGCCATAGCCTTTTAATATAGAGAGAGAGAGGACCACCTGCCTTTTAAATTCTCCCTCCCTGATTCTATGCTTTCTTTCAATGATAATATGTAAGCCAAGTAATAGAGAGGATTGCAATTGTTTTGTTAAGAATGTGAATTAGAATTATAGTTTTTTCTTATATATATGTTGTTTTTAGTAAAAATAAAGCAATTTAACAATTGTGCCTTGTTCATCAGCTCACACAGCTGGTGGAGAAGTAGTTTCCCATTTTGGTGGTATGGAGTGAGAGCCCCTTCCTGGAAGCTCCACTGTAATATGGAATTCTTCCCTAGGAGAAGTGGAGGGAGGGGGCAAGGTCAGCAATTATATACAACACATTCACTCCTCACCTTACCTCTTGGAGGCTGATATATTATATCCATAGAAGAGGAGGAAAGTGACTGTATCCAGTCTCAGCATCACCTTTCTGACACAGCCTTCTGCTCTGCTGACCTCAGCTCCTGCAGGCCAGGGTGGTGCTCCTTGTGCCTGGCTATGCCTACACCCTGGGATCTCCCTTCAGAACTATCCTGGGGAACCCTGCACTTGCCTCCTTGCTGGATCCCACGCATCCGTACCCCATGTCTGCACCTGCTCCTGGGATGCATCCCACCACTTGTACCCCACACCTGCATCTGCTCCTCTGCTAGATACCCCTCACCTGTTCTCCTTGTCTGCACCTGATCCTCTGATGCAACCCCCAAACCTGTAGCCTGTGTCTTGCTCTCTCTTGCTTTCCTTCATCACTTCAGTAGATAATTTTGTCCATTCACCCTGGTGTCCGTGACTATGCTGGTACAGCATGAATCAGAGCCCTTGAACATGGGCTGAAACTGTAAGGACATTGTGCTGGTCATTCTCAGCATGAATAAAGCCAAGAGGAGAGGCTGGGACAGCAACTGTGTCAGAGACTGTCCACTGTGAGGTGGACAGTGAGGGTCAATGGTCTGCAGGGGAGGGGTGTTCAGGAGCTTCATTATTTCAGACTGGAAATTCCATCTGTGCCAGTGCATTGAAGGATGACCACCAAGTAGCAGAATTATCTGCTAGGCCTTATGAGACTGGTTTAGCACTAGGAAAATTGTGCTGTCTGGGGAAATAAAGTAAAATACACAAAGCTTATAAGTACAATACCATTAACTTAGAAGCTAAAAAAGGTGCATAATTTGATAAAGCCAAACATAAATGTCTTCCCTCAGCTTCCCAATTGCCCTCTGTTTCTTCTCCACATAGTTAATCATTTTTATTGTAATTGCGATAGTTTATGGAAAGGGAAAATAATCTATGCTGATAATGGGAAATTATTTGCATATATCATGTTTGCTATTCACTGTACTGTTCATCCTTAGCAGAAGTCAATTCAATAGCTGTGTGAATCTCTTTAAGATAATCTAATAGGTATGCACTTTTTTTGCTAATGGAAAAGTCCCTTCTCCAAAAGAGAAATCTCAGACAATTAGGATATTTTATTCTAATGCTGATCAGTTTTCTCTGTAATAGTTACCTCTCCTCCCTCCCCCTGAAAAAAAAGCAAGCTAATTTTTTTTTGACAAAAGAATTCAGAAGGCTCGTTTATTTGGGGTCCAAGATAATGGAATATATTTATCAATGCAGAATAAATGATATGAGGCAGGAGTTCAGCTGTAGAGACCCCATCTCTCTTACCGGTGAAGATGAAGTGTGGTGGTAGACTAAATAAATGAGACACATGTAGTTCGTAAAGGTACATTCATCCAGACCTTTAACCCAGCATTTTGCCTTTTTCAGAGTCAACAGCAAAGTGTAATTTCCACTATATATTTGGTCTTTAGCAGACTCATCTTTATGGATCTGAATTTGATCGGGGCAAGTGAACTAACGGATAAATCAGCATAATTTACAAATAACTCTCTGCTTGCAGCAAAATATCAAAAGCCTTCCAATTTCTCCCTCATTCATTGTTATGGGCCTGGAGAAATATAAGGCAAATTTCATAGGCAAAAGAAGGCTTGCCCCTAAAGTTCCTGAAAGAATGTGGCTCATGAGATTTGATTTGAGACTTCTTTCTCTTCATGTGCATTCTGAGACAATGATATTCGTGGTAATGACATTCCCGGTAACAAACACAAATTCATCAGTAGGGATGGAAGGGTCACAAGGTAGAGAGCTCTGAACAAAATAGTACAATTTCATCTGATACTTTTTATTTAAAAAGATATGGGGGTGACACCTGTGTTCAATTTTTGAAATCTTTTATAATTGAAGCGGAACAGGACTCCACAAAACTAAACACATCAAAAGGGTGTTGCTTGACAACTGGTTATGAAGTGGATAAACGCATGCAGCCTCTACCCGGGTCAAGAAATAAACATCAGGGTTGCCCCTAAATCCTCCGTGCTGTGCCGTCCTGATCACAGCCAGCCCCCACCCCCCCTCAGGTCCCCACATCCTTGGTCTGTCTGTTTTGAGCTTCATGGTGATGGGATTATTGCAGTATATAGTCTTTAGTTGCTTGACTTTTCTCATTTGCCATTCAGCTGGCACGATCCGTCTACATATCACGTGTATCAGTACTACATTCATTTTTATTTTATGCAGTATGTTTGGTATGAATATACTAAACTGTGTTTACCCATTCTACAGATGATGAGCATTTAGAATGTTTCCGATGCAGGGCAATGTTAATAATCATGCTAGTAAGATTCATGGGAACGTATGGGGGGAGCTCATGAATAATTTCTGGCTCAGAGGGTTTGACTCTATCTGTTTTAGTAGATAATGGCAAATAGTCTTTCTCAGAGGTTGAACTAGTTGTGTTCCCCATCAGTTGGGTATGAGAATCTAAATTATTCAAAATGCTCACTAATAGGTGGCAGTTGTCGTGCTATCAAATGTTGAGCCATTCTGGTGGGTATGAAAGTAATTTCACTGTGGTTTTCGTTTGTATTTCCATGACTACTGAGGTTGAAAGCATTTTGATGTATTTGGTAGTTCTTTGAACATCACCCATCCACTCTCCATTTTTTTTGTTGTTGTTGTTGGGGATTCATTGAGGGTACAAAGAACCAGGCTACACTGATTGCATTTGTTAGGTAAAGTCCCTCTTATAATCCCATCTTGTCCCCAAAAGGTGTGGCACACACCCTAACTCCCCCTGCCCCCTCCTTCCTTCCCGCCCTCGGCTCGCCCATGCCCCCCCCCCCCGGGCGGCCCGCGGCCCGGGGGGCCGGGCGCCCCGCGGGGGGGACGGACGGCGGGGGGGGCAACGGGACCCCCGCGGCCGGGACGGACGGCGGGGGGGGGGAAGGGAGAGCAGAGAGAGGGAAGGAAGGAGGGGGCATGGGGAGTTAGGGTGTGTGCCACACCTTTT
>CAUYRH010107256.1:0-14717 GCA_963574655.1 Perodicticus potto | reverse complement strand
GAGCCTCAAGCTGTCACCCTGGATAGAGTGCTGTGGCATCACAGCTCACAGCAACCTCCAATTCCTGGGCTCAAGCGAGTCTCTTGCCTTTGCCTCCCAAGTAGCTGGGACTACAGGCGCCCACCACAACGCCCGGCCATTTTTTTTTTTTTTTGGTGGGGGTTGCAGCCATCATTGTTGTTTGGCGGGCCTGGGCTGGATTCGAACCCGCCAGCTCAGGTGTATGTGGCTGACGCCTTAGCCCGTTGAGCCACAGGCGCCGAGCCGGCTAATAATTTCTTAATGTGCAAAATTATGACTTAATCTTTTAAATTATTTTTAGCAGCAGAGACCTTTATTATTTTTCTTACTGTAAAAGTAATACATGTTTATTGAAAACAACTAAAACATGAAAATACTTAGCATAAAGGGTGGAAGTTCTTTGTAATTTCATCCCCTAGAGACTTAATCATGGTTAATAGTTTGTTGTGCATGCCTCTAAATTTCTGTTTTTATGTATGGAAAAATAGGCTCACACTTTTTGTGATTATTTTTATTAACTGAAAATAAATAAATATAGGTTTATAGTACACATTTACTGTTTTGGTGACCTGCTTTAACCCCAACTTTACATAACATGCATTTTTCCATTTCAGTGTTAACAGATCTTTTAAATAGCTTTTTGCATTATAATTTATGTACCATGAAATTCACCCATTGCACATATACAGTCTTTAACAATTGACTTCCATTGTATAATAATATTGATTCACCCATTTCCTATCGGTGGACATTCGGATAGTTTTTAAATCTTCCATTCTTATAGACAGTGCTGCTGCAGTGAACATGCTTATGCAGACTCGTGGGCATTTGTACATGTGTAGATGAAAAAGAAAATCCTAGAAGTGGAATGTCTGGGTCTCACAGGGCATAAACATTTAAAATCATAATATTAATAGATATTATCAAAGTACCTGATGCAGCTTTTCATGTGATCTCTGGTTTGATAGAAAACACCCACACATATCTTTGTCCTCTGTGAGATTAGATGAAATTCTTGCATTTTACATTTATTTGTCTGTGGAATATAGGTTAGCAGTGCAGGGGTGACACAAAGCAGGACCAGGTGCAGCCTCTGTGGGACACTGCCTAGGACACTGGCTTTCAGGACAGGTCCTTTCAGGACAGCCTGATTATACTTGGGGCTTCCGTTAGTGTTCAGAAATAACATCAAGCCCTCGTTAAGAAGTATGTACAGGTCTACAGCCCCTCTTGGATCTTGAGTCAAACTCAGTATCCTAGGAGGCCCAGCCCTCTCCTTCCCTCCAACCTCCAGGGCTCATAGAGCAGCATCTTTAACATTTCTGCCTCCAGTGCACCTAATTTCCAGAAGGCTTAGTTCACTGAGGCCACACTGACACCAATTTTATGTCCCCCTTTTCCTGGGTATTCTGCGGACGAGGATCACAAATCTGCTTCCCCACGTTTACCAAGCAGCTGTTCAATTTCATTTTCTATCAGCATTTTAAGAGTACCTGTTTCCTAATATTGTCACCAAATGGCTTATTTGTTAATCTGGCGAAAGTACTTACTAATTTGCGTTTTTGAATCTATGTTATTAAGGTAGCTTATCTCTTGTATGTTTATCAGCCATTCATATTTCTTTGTATCAAACAGAATCCTCCATGGAACAAAGGCACAATGACAGTGCCCTTTTCTCCTACTGCCATTATTATCCTTAGCACATAGTGCCGCAGCCCTGCCCCTGGGGGAAGCAGTGGTGCGAAGGAGGCCTGTGTTCGGAGAATTAAGCATATTTTTTTTGGTTAGACAGTTTAGCTTTTTTTTTGGTCTTCGTTCCTCTCTCAACCTTTGGCTGAACTTCCACATAGGAGGATTAAAACTGACTAACTTAGAAGCGGGGCTGCTTCTGGTCCAAAAATAGTCAAATCCTTACCAAAAAATGTTTATGAGCACTTAGACAGATTACAAACCCAGATTATCTGTTACTTGCTTCTTAGGCTAGATAAAGTCGGGGAAACCTTGACTGGCTGGTTCACCCTGCCTTATAGTTAATTATGAGAAAGCAAAGTTTAGGGTAGTTGTCCTCTGACAGTCTTACTGGCAGCTTACTTTGTCCAAAACTAAAGCAATTTTAGTGGTGTTGCAAGGTTCATGGCTTGCAAACTATGCTTCTGGGAGAATTTATCATGAAAATTCGTGGAACTTAATGAATTAAAAATACCTGGACAGTACTCAATAAAGATGGTGTAAGTGACAGAATGAATTCCTTTGTTCAACAGATATTGTTTAGCTACCTGTTCTTAGCCAGACTCCTTGCAGGTACTAGGAATACGGGGTAAATAGAAGTTCCTGGTCTTACAGACCTTAATTTCTAGTGGGGAGAAGACAGTAGTAAGAAAACATAAGAATTTCTGAAATTCATGCTGTGAAGTAAACAAAACAGAGAAACGAGATCAAGGGAAGGGGCAAGGTGGGACATGCACACCTATAGATGAGGTGGTCAGGAGAGGCTTCTGAGGAGATGACCGGAGAGCTGAGATAGGAATAAAAAGGAGGGGTCAGTCATTTCACCGGGGGTTCTGAGCCTTAGACAGAAAGATGCAGTAGGGGCAAGATGGGGATTGGGGTGTGTGATGCAGTGAGAGGAGGGCCGTGCGTCTGGAGTGAATGAGAGGCTGTGGTCAGAGGATAAGCAGGAGCCTGTGTATTTTCCTACCTGCTGTGGAAAGGCATGGGAGGGTTTCTTGTTTGCGTGTTTTAATTTTATAGAGGCATCATTTACATAATGATCACTTAAGATCATTTGCATAGATCTTAAGTGTAAAGTTTACCTTTTGACAAATTTATATGTCATGGGAGTTTTTAAGTGGGGGTGGAGGTGACATAATTTTATATTTTAAGGACACCCCACCGATGATTATTTGGAGCATGGATGAACAAACAGTAGCCCCATGTTATTACATAAAATCGAGTGTGGTTCTGAGTGGAACCTCTTGTGGAAAAGGGTGGCCTCAGTGAACTGAGCCTTCTGGAAATTGGATGCACTGGAGGCAGAAATGTTAAAGATGCTGCTCTTTGAGCCCTGGAGGTTGGAGGGAAGGAGAGGGCTAGGGCTCCCAGGATGCTGAGTTTGACTCAAGATCCAAGAGGGGCTGTAGACCTGTACATACTACAAACACTGCAAAGCCTGCCATGATGGGAGGTGGCCTGTGAATGTGTCCCTCTGCTGTCCCTGCCCAAGAAAAGGCTAGGTGGTGGGACAGGGGAAATGGATTTGAAACCCAGAGTCCTGTGCTGGTTTGCTTTGGCTCAGCCTGGCAGGCTTTGCAGTGTTTGTAGATTGTGGAGAGCAATTCTGGAAATAGCCGACTCTCTGCAGAAGATGTGAGTCATGTGTCCTTCACAGCTGGACAGCCATGTGGACATTCATCCACGTGCCATGATCCTGAAGGTTGTTGAAAAGGTCCATCTTCAAAGATAGCTTTTCTGTCACCCTTTTTTTGTTACCTGAAATTCCAGCATTAAAACATTTTATTTTTGAAATGTGTTGCTATCTTGAGTCACTATCCTATATGACAGGATGTGGCAATAGAAAATTGAATCGCGTCCTAATGTGACAGGGGAAGGGAGCAGGATGTGAGGTGGGCAAGCATAAAGGTTGCTTGGGGATTGGAAAAGAGCCAGGGCCTGAGGCTGCCCTGAGTGGACAGGTCCAATGAATGCGCTAGCATGAAGGCCTAGGAGCAGGCCTCCTTACGCCCCTCCCTGCCTCTTCCTAGTTGTTCCAGTGAGAGCAGACGTGATTAACTACTCAGAGCTTCATAGTGCCTCAAGGAGGGAGCTCCTGAGCCCAGTCCTGAACTTGGCACTGTCCTGCGGGCACTGGGTCAGCCAGCCAGTATGGATGGCAGCACCAGCCTGCTGTTCCTACTGGGTTGGGGCATAACAACAGGGTGTCTCATTTCATGGTGTTTCCTGAATGGGTGATGTGTCATTTCTAGTTTTTTCCTCACTCTGATTACGGAAGAAATTCTTCAACATCCTTGTCTTGATTTCATGATATGTCTTCTGTTATCAGCTAAGAGCAGCACGAGATGTCCTTTAGCGGTTAGTCTCAGCCCTCCTTCTTGTCAGTCTGTCAGTGTCCTGAGCACCTCCCATGCCCCTGCCCCTGGGCTGCCCAACCTGAGGCATGCCTGCCCGCCTCCACGGCATGCCCAGGGTGACACCATGTGTCTGCCTTGCATGGCCACTAGTGCTCTTGTTCTGAGCAGAGAGGGCAGGCCTAGGGCTTGTGAACCCTGATGCCTTTCTCTTTCTCTCACCCAGGTTGTCTCTGTCGCCTGTCTTACGTGCTCACCTCTCAGAGCACCAGCTTTCGAGAGTTCTTCCAGCGGCCAGCCTTTAGGGCAGATAGAGGCCAACACGCCTGGGAACAGAGACCATGCTTGATATCTTTTCAGTGTGTCTGGTCTGGGCAGGCTAATGGGAGATTTAGAATGAGAACCATGGTATTACAAAAACCAATGATGCTGGTTGTATTCATATAGTAACATTTTAGATAGATAACCTTTTACTTCCTCTGGTTTCCAAACTTAATACAGTGATTTGTAATTTAAAGGGAAAAAGGACATATAAGAGGCCCCGGATCCCAAATTGTAAGCATTTGTTTGCTTTCTTGTTCTCTGTATCTGGGCTTTATGCTACAATTAGTAACATGTGATAGCCAAGTACAAAGCCCAGTTCTAGTACTCTATATTTTCTTTTCTTTTCTTTTTTTTTTTTTTGAGACAGAGCCTCAAGCTGTCGCCCTGGGTAGAGTACCAAGGCAGCACAGCTCACAGCAACCTCAACTCCTGGGCTTAAGTGATTCTCTTGCCTCAGCCTCTCGAGTAGCTGGGACTACAGGCACCTGCCACAATGCCCGGCTATTTTTTGGTTATAGTTGTCATTGTTTGGCAGGCCCAGGCTGGATTCAAACCCGCCAGCTCTAGTGTATGTGGCTGATGCCTTAGCCACTTGAGCTACAGGCACCACCCTATATATTTTCTTAATATCCTGTGAGGTGGCTACTAAAATTTCTTCCATTTTTTAGAGATCAGCTGGGGCCCAGAGAGGTTAAGCAATGCTCCCTTGTCCCATTATAGGTTCTGAAGCAAGGTTTAGACCCCAGAGCTCATACACTCAGGCACTAAGCTCTGCCTCCCTTGGTGTGATGGAGCACCAGCTTGTCCTATGCCTGTTCAGGTTAGTAGTTAAGTATTTGCCTCATTCCAGATACTGGGCTGGGTGCTGAGAGTGTAAACATGTGTAAGACAAGGTTCCTGTCTGCCTCCTTAACTCATTGTCCAGTAGCAGAGCAGCCAGATGCTTAGCATCAATCCAAAGGTGTGCATGGGCAACGTAGGGAGCTGGAGGCAGGGACACTGAGCTCAGTTGCAGGGGAACTAAGGAAGATCCCCTAAAAGTTATCCAGGAGAAGAAAGGTGGGGCCTCTCCTAAGGTCAGGGAACAATATGAGTGACAGCACCAAGGTAGGAGATGCCAGGCCTTGGGGGCTTTTGTTGCCAACTAAAAAGTCTACATGTGTTCCCTGAGGAAGCAGAGGTGAGGTGGGTACAAGAGGATTTTAAGTTCTGTTCACTCCACTCTAGGGACAGGGTGAACTTAAGGGAAGAGATGGAATTACGAAGACTTATGGGAGTGAAAGCGATGGACCTTGAATGGGGGTTCTCCTGAGCACCAGGCCAGTACCCTTTCTGCCACCTTAAGGGACATCCAAACACTGTTGTCCTACATTTATGCTTCTTGCTTTCTAGATAATCAAATTCAGTTTTGTATTGTAACCCTGTAGATGGCAGGGGGAAACGTGGGCCTTGGATCAGTGGACTTAGATGCAAATCCTGGTGGTGCCATTTTTGGTCTTAGGCAGACCCCTTGACCTTATCAGTAAAATGGGGCTGAAACTTTGCAGGGTTGTCGTAAAGATTAGAAGCCATGATGGGAAGTACCTAATAAACAGTGACAGTGGCCACAGCAGCTTCCTGGTTTTCTCCCCATGGATCCCATTAAGTAGACAACTGAGAAAACTTGGCCTCAGAAAGTTAAGACTGGCCTAAAATCACAATTATTTTTTTCTTTTCTTTTTTTTTTTTTTTTTGTTTCAGTTTTTGGGCGGGGTTGGGTTTGAACCCGCCACCTCTGGCATATGGATACAGCGCTCTACTCCTTTGAGCCATAGGTGCCGCCCAAAATCACAGAATTTTTGATAAGCCTGCAGCTAGATTCCAAGCTACTCCCCAATTTGACTGCATTTAATTCCTTGCCGTAACAATCATCCTGGCCTCCATTTCCCCTTGAAAAGTGGCCCAACCTGGATGTAAAGCTTTCCTAGGCTAGAATTCTGGCTACACCCAGCTGTGAAGAGTGGCTGGGAAATTTGTCTTCAGCTGCTGACTGAAGGAGTTCTTGTATAAGGAAGAGCAAAGAGTGGGTTTGGAGGGCAGCCAGCAGTCTGCCTTGATGTCTTCTGGGGACTTTGTCCTTGGGTACCTCTGGAGTTTTAGGTCTACTGAGGTTTGGGATGGGACTTAGTTTTGGGATGTTTCTTTATAATTTAGGGAAGGTGCAATGTGTTTTTCCTTGATTGCTGGTCCCCTCAGCAAGGGTTGGGTTTACTCACCTCCAGCACAGTTTCTGCCCTTTGGGAGCATTGGAGGCCTAGTCAGGAAGTGTGGAAAGGAGTTCTGGACTTATAGGACAGCAAAACATGGCTCAAGGTCACTGGCCCATCCAGGCTAGTTAGAGAAAGAGTCCCAGCTCTGTCGCCTTGGCTTTATTCCTACTCCTCTGCTGACTGCGGGGTGATCCTGGACAGATCACTACCTCCCTCCTCATTTTCCACACCCTTTACACAAAGTGGATTGGACACTCAAGGACAACGCAGGCTCTGACTCGAAGTCCACACTGCCTGGTTTATAAATTGGTCTCCAGCTGGCCCTGATGGCACCTCTTTGCTGGTGGGCTTGACATTCAGCTGGAGGTGGGGCTGCTTACCATTTGCCCTGGTGAAGAGTGTCACCCTCAACATTAGCCTCTGTGGCTTGAGGCACTGGACCTTGGTATGGCTTGAGAGCTGAGGCCATCAGAGACATGGTTCTATCAGCAGCAGGCCACTGGGCAGAGAGCTGCAAAACCGTGGTGCTTTTCTGGCTCCAGGTTATTGGAAGGGGAATTTTTTTGTTGGAAGGGGAATTGTCGTCGTTGTTGTTGCAGTTTTTGGCCGGGGCTGGGTTTGAACCCACTACCTCCAGTATATGGGGCCAGCACCCTACTCCTCAAGCCACAGGTGCCGCCCAGGAAGGGGAATATTTTAAATAAGAAAGTATGCAGACTTCAGGCATGAGCTCATGGCCTCCAGAGCTCCCAGATCCCAAAGTTGGGAAACCTGTTCCCATTCTGAAGTCCAAGGCCTCACATAGGAATCAGTGGTGTAATGTCTCATCAGAGAACCTATGACTATGATTCCTGCAGTCTGTGAAGCAGAGCCATCCAGAGGATCATCTGTTGTCTCCTTGGGAAATGTTAGAAGCTAAAGTAGCCACTGGAAGGTCTGTGATTACCTTCCTGTTTTTAGATTACTATTTATTCATGCATGCATTCATTTAGAGATGGGGTTTTGCTCTGTCGCCTAGGCTGGAGTGCACTGGCATGATTGTAACTTACTACAGCCTCCAACTTCTGAACTCAAGTGATCTTCCTGCTTCAGCCTCCCAAGTAGTTGGAAGTACAGGCATGTGCCACTTTGCCTTTTGATGCAGCAAGTGCTCTTCTAGGAATTTGTCCCTCAAATATGTGCCCAACAGGCAGAGACAGCATGTGGCATTAGCATTCACAGCACAGTGTTTGTAGAGTGAATTAAGAGATGGAATGGCTACACTGTGGGATGCCATGTAGCCTCTAATGGAAGAAGCAGGGCCATGTGTACAGTAGGTGAAACATCCTCCTGGTTGTCTCAGGGAAAGCAGCACAGGTTAGAGTGTGTGAATCATATGACCATTTGTCTTCCTCTTTATAGAGACAGTCTGTGTATCTGTATGCTTGCTTTGCATGTCCTTGAATGGATACATATGGTCAGGGGACAGTGGTGGGCCCTGAAAAGTAAAACAGAAGTATGGGGGATTTCAGATGGAAGGGGCTTTTCACTGAGAATGATTTCTACTCTTCGACTTTTTTTAAAGAAAAGGAGTAAAAAAAATCTTTGTTAGTTTACTAGAGACGCCATAACAAATAATCACAAACTTTTTGGTTTAACAGACATTTAGTCTCTCACAGTTCTGGAGGCCCCATGTCCAGAGTCAAGGTGTGAGCACAGCCATGTTCCCTCCAACAGCCCCAAGGAAGGACCCTTCCTTGCCTTTTCCCACTTCTTGGCCTTTAAGGATTCCTTGGCTTGTGGCTGCTTCACTCCAGTCTCTCCCTTTGTCTTCTTAGGGCCTTCTCTTCTTCTCTCATCTTTTACTTTCCCATCTCTCATAAACATAAGGATGAATAAATTAATATTTCTTCTTCCTTTAATTAAAAAAGAAAGATTTTTGGTCACTTCATACTGGTCAAGAGAACAATATATCAAGAGGACATTTCAACTCTTAAGTATTTATGCACCCAGCTTAAATGTTCCCAGATTTATGAAACATGATTGGTCTGAGCAATATGACATCCTATAACACTGTAATAGCTGGGGACTTTTAACAACCCTCTGGTTGAACTGGACAGATCATCTAAATAGAAACTAAATAAAAATATAATTATGGGACTTAAATACAACCCTAGAACAAATGGGCTTAATAGACATATACAGAACATACCATCCCAAAAGTAAGGACTATGTGATCTTCTCGTCAGCCCATGGAACAGTCTCCAAAGTAGATCATATCCTAGGTCACAAATCAAACCTCAACAAAATTAAAAGAATTGAAATTATACCTTATATTTTCTCAGACCACAAGCACTAACAGTGGAACTCAACTCCAAGAAAAATTTTCATCCTAACACAAAAGTGTGGAAATTAAACAACCTTATGCTGAATGACAGTTGGGTCAAGGAAGAAATAAAGGAGGAAGTTGTTAAATTCCTCAAACATAGGCTTGGCGCCTGTGGCTCAAGCGGCTAAGGTGCCAGCCACATACACCTGAGCTGGCGGGTTCAAATCCAGCCTGGGCCCGCCAAACAACAATGATGGCTGCAATCAAAAAATAACCGGGCATTGTGGCAGGTGCCTGTGGTCCCAGCTACTTGGGAGGCAGAGGCAGGAGAATCACTTGAGCCCAAGAGTTGGAGGTTGCTGTGAGCTGTGATGCCAGGGCATTCTACTCAGGGTGACAGCTTGAGGCTCTGTCTCAAAAAAAAAAAAAAATTCCTCAAACATAACAACAGTAAATCTACAAATTACCAAAACCTGTAGGATACTGCAAAAGCAGGCCTAAGTAGGACATTTATCACACTAGATGCCTATATTCAAAAAACAGAGAACACATCAACAACGTAATGAATCATCTTAAGGAAATGGAAAAGGAAGAGCAATCCAATCCCAAACCCAGCAGAAGAAAACAACCAAGATTAACTCAGAAATAAATGAAAATGGAAACAAAAGAATTATTCAGAAAAATCAATGAGACAAAAAGTTGGTTCTTCAATAAGATAAAATCAATAAACTTTTGGCCAGATTAACTAGAAATAGAAAAATAAAATCTCTAATAACCTCAATCAGAAACAAAAAAGGGAAAACAACAAGAGATACCACTGAAATAACAAGAGATTATCTCTGACTACTACAAGAAACTCCACACTCAGAAATTTGACAATGTGGAGGCAGTGGACCAATACCTGGAATCATACTATCTGCCTAGTTGACCCGGCAATCCCACTACTGGGCATCTTCCCAGAAGAAAAAAAAAATCATTTTATCATATAAGACATTTGCACTAGAATGTTTATTTTAGCTCAGTTTACACTTGCCAAGATTTGGAAACAAACTAAATGCCCATCAGCTCAGGAATAGATTAACAAGCTGTGGTACGTGCATAGCATGGAGTACTGTTCAACTGTAAGAAAAGATGGTGACTTTATATCTTTTGTATTGACCTGGATAGAGTTGAAACACATTCTTCTTACCCAAGTATCACAAGAATGAAAAAGCAAGTATCCAGTGCACTTAATTTTGTTATAAAGACAGTAGATGACCTAACACATGCCCACATAGGAGAAAAACTTAATTCTATTCAAGTTGGGGGGAGGGGGATTGGTGTGCTCACTTAAAGGACACAAGGTTGGGGTGTATGGCACACCTTTTGAGTGTGGGACATAACTAAAAGAGGGACTCTACCTAACAAATTCAAAAATTGTGCCCTCACAATAACCTGAAATAAAAATAAATAAATAACAAAGACTTGACTCTGGAATATTCTAGAGAAAGGGGACAGGAGATGGAGAGGAAGAAGGCAGGGGCCATACTTCTTCTGTCCAGAAGAATCTGAATCCATTATGAATCTATCGTAGGTGTTACTATGTGTAGCTGCCCCAGGGCACCACCCGGCCTACGCCATTCTTTATTCCTTATCCAAAGCCTAACTGTAGGTCATACAGGTTCTCCCACATCCCGCTGAGCTACATTAGTGCCAGTCTCTGAGACAGGTTTGTCTTTTCTTTTTCAATTTTTGAAATAAAAGCAATGAATTTGGACGTGTTTTAACTATTCAGAACGATATCAAGTGGCTACTTCCCTGATTAATAATTCTTTGAATTAAGGTAGACCTTGTTGCCAGGCCTGGTACTGTGCTCCTATAGTCCCAGTGATTTGGGAGGCCAAGGTGGAAGGATTGCTTGAGGACAGGAGTTCAAGACTAGCGTGGGCAACACAGTAAGACCCTGCCTCCACAAAAAATTAAATAAAAAATTAGCCAAGCAGGGTGGCACACACTTGTAGTTCCAGCTACTCAGAAGGCCAAAGTGGGAGGATAATTTTAGTCCAGGAGTTGGAGGCTGTAGTGAGCTATGGTGATACCATTGCACTCCAGCCTGGGTAACAGAACAAGACAATGTTTCTAAAAAAAAAAAAAAGTCCTTCTAGGACTATGTATCCTATGTATCCTTCTAGGAAAAAATATGCATAATGTTAGGGTAAATATTTATCCAAAATGGACATGAACAGAATCATGGTAGGCATATAATTCTATATTAATATCATCAGGAAATATTTTCATTTTTTTTTTTTTTTTTTTGAGACAGAGCCTCAAGCTGTCACCCTGGATAGAGTGCTGTGGCATCACAGCTAACAGCAACCTCCAATTCCTGGGCTCAAGTGAATCTCTTGCCTCCACCTCCCAAGTAGCTGGGACCACAGGCGCCCGCCACAACGCCTGGCTATTTTTTGGTTGCAGCCGTCATTGTTGTTTGGCGGCCGGGGCTGGATTCGAACCCGCCAGCTCAGGTGTACGTGGCTGGCGCCTTAGCCCGTTGAGCCACAGGCGCCAAGCCAATATTTTCATATTAATCCATATAGATTTACCTTGCTTTTAGCAACTGCTTACCATCATACTGATGGACATTGGTTTTTGTTATGACTTTTGGCAGAGAATATCCTTTTTTTTTTTTTTTTTTTTTTTGAGACAGAGCCTCAAGCTGTCACCTTGGATAGAGTGCTGTGGCATCACAGCTCACAGCAACCTCCAGTTCCTGGGCTCAAGCGAGTCCCTTGCCTCCGCCTCCTAAGTAGCTGGGACTACAGGCACCCGCCACAATGCCCGGCCATTTTTTTTTTTTTAAATACATGTATTGTATTATTATTCTTCATTACATTATTTCCCACCTCCACCCCCCAGTGGTAAGACAGAATTTATTTACAGAAAAGAATACAGAAAACACTAAAGCTCCTGGTAGAGGGAGAGAATTTCCAAGTGGGGAGAGAGAAGCTCTCTCCGTTTCCCTCCCGGTCTTTCCCCGTCTCCTCCTTTAGGCCTTTAGTCTCAGGATATATATATGTGTATGGGTTCCTTGGCCAGGAAACGAATGGATACAGTCCCTTCCGCCGGGGGCAAGGTGAATGAGTATATCAATGAATGGATACAGTCCATTCATGGAATTGAGGCCTAGGAAGTTCACAAGAAATTGACCTAGGCATAGGAAATGGGGGTTCCACATTTAGTCCTAAGTGTAAGGTGAAGGAGACACCAAGGCACGGTGACTCCTTGGCAGTTGTCCAGCCTTTTTGGCTATTGGAGCCTCTGGTGGGGGTTGGAGGTCCCCCTCCTTGCCTGTCATCCAGCCTGCTGGCTCTTTAGCTGGCTGCCGCAACACCAACACCGCCAAGGAGGAGGCAGCAGGTCCGCCAGCTCCGCTGAGCTGGTTAGGGCGCCAAATGTCCTGCATCAATTCTCCCTCTCCGAGTAGAAACTCTTAACTGCTGTTAGGGAAAAGGGGCAAAGACTCGATCTGACTGCTTCCTGCTGAATCGACGCCCGGCCTTTTTTGGTTGCAGCCGTCATTGTTGTTTGGCGGGCCCGGGCTGGATTCGAACCCACCAGCTCAGGTGTACATGGCTGGCACTTTTAGCCTGTTGAGCCACAGGCACCGAGCCAGAATATCCTTATACATCCTGGAACTTCTGCAGGAATACGTGTAGAATGCATATCTGACAATACATTGCAGATTAAAGGGGCATGGGCATTTAAAATTTTCATAGATATTGCCAAGCTGACTTTTCAGTGGTTTCACTAGTTCATTCTTCTAGAATATGTTTTCCCTCAACTTCTTCTTTGGTTTTGTTTGGTTTTTTGTTTTGGGTTTTTTTTTTTGTTAAGACAGAGTCTCACTCTGTTACCCAGGCTGGAGTGCACTAGCAGCTTCCAACTCCTGGGCTCAAGTGATCCTCCTACCTCAGTCTCCTAAGTAGTGGAGTTACAAGCATGCATCACACATCCAGCGAATTGTAAAATTTTTTTGTAGAGACAGGGTCTCACTATATTGAGAGGCTGGTCTTGAACTCCTGGCCTCAAGTGATCCTCCTGGCCTGGCCTCCCGAAGTACTAGGATTATAGGAATGAGCCACTACACCTGGCTCCCCCAACTTTTTATTTAGAAAAAGTGTTAAGCTCATAGAAAAGTCTAAATAATTGTGTAATTAATACCCAAATCTCCTTTACCTAGTTTCACCAATTATTGCATTGCCATATATGTTAGTTCTCTCAGGCTGCCATACCAAAATATCTACGACTGGGTGGTTTAAACAACAAACACTTTTCCATAGTTCTAGAGCTGGAAGTCTGAGATGAAGTTGTCTTTTGGCAGGGTGGATTTCTATTGAGGCTTCTTCTGAGGCTTCTGTCCCTGGCTTGTAGATGGCCACCTTCTCACTGCATTCTCACATGGTGCACTCCTGTGTCTGTGTCCTAATCACTTCTTAAAGGGATACTGATGGTATTGGATTAGAGTCCATCCCTGATGTCATTTAACCTTAATTACTTCTTTAAAGGTACTATTTCCAAATACAGTCACACTTTAAGGTATTGAGGGTTAGGACTTCAATATATAAATTTGGAGGGGTGAACACTTTTCATATTTGTTTCTCTTAATATGTATCATATTGATATAATTATGCCATAATAGACTTATATAGTTGCATTGTATTATAATTATGACATATTATAATTATGCCATTTATAAAATGTTTACTATATAAAATAGTAATTTTCCCCCTAAACCACTTGAAAGTAAATTGCAGGCACTCTGTTACTTTGGCATGTTATCTTCTAGGAAAGAGGTCCTCAGAATATGTTTGATATCCTGCCTTTTTTACTGCTGGGGACAGATTTCTCTGAAGCAGAAGAACAAATGAGTGTGAAGTGTCTCTGGCCTTGACCGCAGGCTTTCCCTCCAGATGGTTTTGTCCTGACCCAGTTTTCTCCAAGTCTCCTTCCTCAGCCCCTAGCCCCCAAGGGAGACTTGGCATGCTCATGGGAAGGAGCCTCCTGCTTTTGAGAGCTGTTCTAGTGAACAGAACCTTTTGGCCTCAACTCTAGATTGTTTGGCATTGTTGAGGTCTTGGATCTGTGATGTGTCTGTCACCCAGATGACAGACCTCCTTACAATTCCACCTGCTTTTTTGTCTCTTTCTATCAACATGTCTTCCTAAATACTAGACTTGTTATTTCGTTTTCTTATTTTATTTATTTATTTTTTTTAAACACATGAACAGTTTATTAAGAATTAAACAAAGGGGCTCAGCGCCTGTGGCTCAACAGGCTAAGGCGCCAGCCACGTACACTTGAGCTGGGGGTTCGAATCCAGCCCAGGCCCGCCAAACAGCAATGACGGCTGCAACCAAAAAATGGCCGGCCATTGTGGCAGGCGCCTATAGTCCCAGCTACTTGGGAGGCGGAGGCAGGAGACTCGCTCAAGCCCAGGAATTGGAGGTTGCTGTGAGCTGTGATGCCACGGCACTCTATCCAGAGTGACAGCTTGAGGTTCTGTCTCAAAAAAAAAAAAAGAATCAAAAAAAGGTATGATGTGATACAGTACAAGCAAGACACTCAAGATAGGTATAATAGTACTACTCACACAAAAACTTAAATTTCACCTCAAAAAAAAATCACAAGACAACAGAGAAAGCAATTTCACTGTTATAAAATAAGATATTTCATGCAAAGTATTAACTCTGC
>CAUYRH010107255.1:0-15133 GCA_963574655.1 Perodicticus potto | reverse complement strand
GATGGAGCTGGAACATATTCTTCTTAGCAAAGTATCTCAAGAATGGAAGAAATAGTATCCAATGTACTCAACCCTAATATGAAGCTAATTTATAGCTTTCATATGAAGGCTAAAACCCAGTAATAGCACAAGAAATGGGGAAAGGGGCAAGGGTGGGGAGGGAAGGGGGAGAATGGGTGGAGGGAGGGTGATTGGTGGGATCACACGGTGCATCTTACAAGGGTACAAGTGAAAATTACTAAAAGTAGAATATAAATGTCTTCATATAGTGATTAAAAGGCCTTGAAGGCTATGTTAAATAGTTTGATGAAAATATTTTAGATTGTATATAAAGTCAGCACATTGTGCCCCATGATTGCAGCAATGTACACAATTATGATTTGATAAAAATAAAAAAAAATAAGAAAGAATAAAAGGCAACTGGATGTTTCTTTTGGCAGGGACCATATGTAGCAGCTTTTGCTTCATCAAACCTGGGAGATGTGTCCCCCAACATTCTCGGCCCTCATTGCATCAACACGGGAGAGTCTTGTGATAATGCCAATAGCACCTGTCCCATCGGTGGGGTAGGTAATTATGGCATGTGAAATCTTCGATTTTGCATCTCATGTAGGCTTCATGTTTTAATGTTTATCATTAATTTACAAATATGGTGTCCTCAAGTATACACTGGCCTACTTATCTCTAGCACCTGCCCCAAACCACTACATTTCGATTAGGTAAAGATATACTTTTCCATATGAATGACTGTTAAGTTTTTTGAATAGTGAGACAATTTAGTAGCAGAGATTAACTTTCTTTCCCTAAACTTGGACAATCTGAAATATTTTGCCTTGGCATTTCTGAAGTCAATATTTGTACCAAAAATGGTCTGCCTGAGACATTTCTCACTGATTATAAGATCCATATTTTTTCTATAAGACTAAAATGACTTTCCCTTCTTTAAAAATTATAAACCGAACATATTGCTTTAAAAAAATTCAAACAATGTGGGAGCATAGAGAGTAGTAAAAAGTAAAAGTCTCCATTCATTTCCTTTTCCTCTATGTTCTCACCTTCCCAGAATTTACTGTTCTCACATGTCTTTATGTTTTTATGAATTCATAATTCAATTTTATGAATTATTTATGGATTTTTTTTATTGGTTCAGGACTTGAGTCTTTCCACCTAATTTGTCTTAGAGTTCTTTTTATAATTATGTCTACATCGGTGTAGCAATTTTTAAAGATATCAAGTAAGGCTATAGCATCATTTATTTAACTGTTTTCCTCCAATGTTCATTTAGATTTATTTTTAACTTTGACATGAACAGCAGTTGTTAGTTTTTCAATTCTTATTCTTGTATTTATAGAAGATATCACCTGTGACATTATGCACTATGTCTGGGCTATTTTTTCTATGCCATTCAACTCTGTCCAATGAATGATACAGTTTTCACAATGACACTTTTGTATTTTATGTCACTATTTTTATTTATATAGAAAGTCTTTGTTATTCTTCATTTGAAAAAGCTTTACATGTTATTAATTTGCAATACATTTAAAAATTGCTTATTAAATTCCCAAATTCACAGGTAAAATGGTTAAATAAATTATGATACTTATTGCAAGAGAATATCATGCATTAACTTTATGTCTTATAGCTATATTGAATAATATGGGGAAAAAGCTTGTACTACACAATGTTGATAAGCTCAGGATTTACCATTACATATTCATTATGATTTTAGTTTTGAAAATAGTGGAGTATAATAAAAACACAGAACGAAACATCCTGAATTATTAATTGTTTTATTTTTGATAATATTGTGAGTAGGTTTTATTCTTCTATAATATTTATTCATTTATATATTTTTGCTTTACTTTTGTAATCAGAAACATTACGACAAAATCAACTCCCTTCCCCCCGCAATAGAATCCTGTTTCTCTTTGTGCCCCTCCGATTGTTAGATGGGTTTCCCTCAGGTTGGGCAGGGGGCTGTCAGCAGTTAGGAAGCCAGGATCCTCCCCCCAACACCTCCTCTACCTACCGCTGCCTCCTGCCTCCCCATATACAGTAGAAGTGAGAGAGAACCTCTCCTTCAACCATGGTATGAAAATTCATCTTTTCAGTTTGAATGAGACCATTTACGTAACATGCCCATCTCTGGACCTAAGCAGTTGCTTAGGAAATGGCAGTGTTGCTTGGCATAAGCAGGAGGCTCCTGAAACAACGCCTGTCAAGGGAATTGCCATGAGGCCCTTTGATTTATCTGGAACTAGGAATGGGGTCAGCTTCCTCTGAGTCACTTTGGCCACAGGGCAAGAGACGGCTATCTGAACAAAATTGGGGTTCTCTTAAGAAAAGGAAAATGAGAAACGGGCAAACATTGCCACATCTTCTGCTTTGATGTGGTTTCTTCAAAAAACCTTTTGTTAAACTTAGAACATAGCTTTAATGTTTTAGAAAATGGCATATGCTCATTAAACATTTTGAACAATACTGTAAAGTTCAGAAAATTAAAAAAAATTACTCCCAGAGCACCCTTTCACCCCACAATGATCACCGCAGTTAAAATTTGAACGGACAATCTTCTACACAGCTTTTTATATCTCTATCACATACATGTATGTTCACTTTTACATGAATGAAATACCGTCACTCTATCTATGACCTGCTTTCTTATTTCTAAGGAATATGCTCTGTTTGACTTCATTGTTTTCAATTTTAAACGCCATAATTTAGCTAGCCCATCCCCTGCGGATGGGTGTTTTCTTTTCTTACCTCCTCCTTCCTTCACAGGCTCCTTCCCATCTAGCTTCCCCCCTCCCTTCACACGAGCGCGCTATGATCACTATTTTCATCACATGTGTTTCCACGTGTATGAGTCTCACCTTAGGATGAATTCTTAAAAGTGAGTTTGCTGTCAAAGAGAAAGTACAGTTAACATACACTAAACTGCCCAACTACCCTCTCCATGACATCTCCACCCACCGTGTGTTAGTGACAATTTCCCCAACCCTCCCCCGCAACCAGGGTTGTCCCTCTTGTAATCTTTGCCAACACAAAATGCAAAACGTTATCTCCTCGTTGTTTAAATTTACCTTTAATTATTCTTTAGACTGAACTTATTTTAACATTGAATGTCTATGTACATTCTTTTAAAATTGTGAATTACCTATATCATCCATATTCTATGATATAGTCATTAGGATGAATTCTACTGCAAATAAGAGAAAATCCAACTTAATATGAATGAATCAAAAAGTATTAATAAGGTAAATCAGGTGTGTGTGATGGTTCATGACTGTAATCTTAGCACTCTGAGAGGCTGAGGCAGAAGGATTGATTGAGTCCAGGAATTTGACACTAGCCTGAGCAAGAGCAAGACCCTTGTCTCTACAAAAAAATAGAAAAAAAATAAGCCATGTGTGGTGGCTCACATTTAAAGCCCCAACTAGTCAGGAGGCTAAGGTGTGAGAATTGCTGGAGCCCAGGGGTTTGAGGTTGCTGTGAGCTATGATGACTGATGATGTCACTGCACTCTAGTCTGGGGAACAGAGAGACTCTATCTTGTGGGGGGCGGGAAGATTAGCGAGGGTATTTTTTTCTTTCCATTTTTTTTTTTTTTTTTGCAGTTTTTGGCCGTGGCTGGGATTGATCCTGCCACCTCTGGTATATGGGGCCAGCGCCCTACTCAATGAGCCACAGGCACCGCTGGGTATTTTTTTCTTATTGACTTTTTAAGCTCCTAGTATCTCAAAGTCTTAGTTTTGTCAAATCAGACAATCTTCTCTTCCAGTTGTCTTTCAGCCTTATTTATGTTATTTTTGGCTTATATGTTTAAAATGTTTAGTCCTCAAATTTAACCAAACATATTCTGAAAATTTTTTAGAAGTTATTTCCACATCCTTAGACTATAACATATATGAATATATTCACCCACAATATTTGAGTGGTATTTTTTTTAAGACCAAGTCTCTCTCTGTCTCCCATGGTGTCATAATTCACAGCAACCTCAAACTCCTGGGCACAGCCATCCTCTTGCCTCAGGCCCCTGAGTAGCAAGCTGGGACTACAGGCACCTACCACAACACTTGGCTAATTTTTCTATTTTTAGTAGAGTCAGTCTTGCTCAGTCTCCAACTCTTGAACTCAAGTAATCCACCTGCGTCAGCCTCCCAGAGTGCTAGGATCGCAGGCATGAGTAATATTTGAATGTTTGATCAATCTTCACTTTTTCTGATGTAAAGAGTAGGACATAGGGCCAGGTTATTTATTTTAAGGTGGTTGTGAGCGAGAGTCATAGGAGAGAACAAGCAAGCAGAAAGATGTACAGCCAGTGCAGAGACCTGGCTTCAAGCCTCGCCTTGGATGTTACCTGCCTGCATAATCCTCAGCTGATCCTTTAACCCACTTGACCTTTAATTTCCTTACTTAAAAGTAAGGTGCTGGAATGATCATTTCTAAAGGTATTCACTGCCCTAATTCCGTGTGATTTTTTTGTTTTTAGCCTCGAGATTGAGAGAATATCTGAAAACAAATACTAGAATGTGGTTTAAAAATGTATTTGCTCAGATTCAGTAGTAATTTTCCATTCCTTAAAATGATCGCTTATTTCACTAAGAATGTATCTTGTCTCATTTGGTTCCAGCCTGGTATGTGCATGGCTATGGGACCCGGACGGGACATGCTTGACAGCACACAAATCATAGGATGGACCATTTATCAGAGAGCGAAGGTAAGCCATGGGTCTCAGCCTTTCATCTTTATTTAAAATTGTTCTTCACAATCCACAGCTATTGCTCATTAGGAAGTGGAGAACTCAGGTGTACGTGGCTAGAGCCTTAGCCCGTTGAACCACAGGTGCCAAGTCCCAGCTGCTTGGGAGGCAGAGGCAGGAGACTCACTTGAGCCCAGGAATTGGAGGTTGCTGTGAGCTGTGGATGCCACGGCACTCTGTCCAGGGTGACAGCTTGAGGCTCTGTCTCAAAAAAAAAAAAAAAAAAAGGAAGTGGAGAACTGTAAGGAAGACAGCAAGCCGCGGGCTGCGCCGGGGAGTCTGGAGGAGCCAGCTTGGCAGGTTGCCCTGGCAGCCGCTCAGGAGCCTCTCCCTGCCAGCTCCAGTCTGATTCCTTACAGGAAGTACATTTAAAACCAAATAATGGGGACAGCTTTCTATGATAGAATGTTTAGAAAGCCAGAGTGCTTGCTTCAGACAGCAGGCGGGTGATAAAGTTTTCAGTCGACGTGGCATCATAGGACCAGACTGATACACGTTCTCAGAGGTCTCTCAGGCTTTTGCTTGCCAAAAGTCACCTGAGTGCTTCTCAACTTCTCCTTTGGTGACAAGGCTAAGCTGAGTGGCACAACTGCCTGTTCTTGCAACTTAGATTCAAATTAGCTCCTAGTCTTCACTATGGCAAAGATCATCCTTTTCCTTTTCTTTTTTCCTTTTCCTTCTCCCTTCCCTTTCCTTTTCTTTTCCTTTCTTTTTCTTTCCTTTCCCTTTTTCTTTTCCTTCTTAAAAGGAGGGAGAATCTCCTTCAGTCTCCCCAGTGAGGTTACTACGAATTACTCTACCCTCCTCCTTCTCCTAAATTTTATCTACCATTTGCCCCCGTATTTTGTTTTAGCTTGAATGGAGGCATATTTCTCACTGAAAGACAAAAGATGACTTTGAACTGAGGTGTCCCTGATAAAGATGGTTAAATCCTTTCCCTTTAGAGCTTATCCCTACCTTCGTCTCATGTGGTGTGTGTCAGGGGTGAGTGCGTGTATGTGTGTATTGAGTAAATAATTTAAGCCAAGGGTTTTAAAATGTTTCAGGAGCAATTAAGGAAGAACAAAAGCTTCTTTATAAACATCAGAAGCAAAATCGTTAGCAACAGCCAGCCTAATTGCTGCAGTTTCTTTTTAATTACTGTGGTATTGTCAGTGGATTATTCTAAATTAACAGATTCTCTTTAGAGTGTGCACCCATGACATACTTTAATGTCAGAAATTTTATTCTCGTTCTGGGCCTGGGAGCCAGAGAGATTTGTCCCATATTCTGGATTCCCTTCTCAGCAAGGCATAACTTCCCTCTTAATTAGGAGAGGCAGTCTGCAGCTGGTGTTACCGACACTTTAATCTGAGAGCTCAGAGGTAGCTTTTGAAATTGGGATGGGGACCATGGAAATGAGCTAGGGACCAGTGCCAGGGAAGGATTTGCCTATTGTATAAGATGGATCAATAAAAACACAATTTCTAAACACATTTTTCCCCCTAAACACGTTTTAACTCACATTTCTCAAAAGATTGAAAAAGCATCAATTGACTGCATGTGTGTTAAAAAAATAACAAAAGCACCAGAGGGTGGATTGTGGGTGGGGAAACTGATGCAGATGAAGTGGGGCCTCAGGTCTTCCAAGCCACCCTCGGCCCCAGGCCTGTTGGAGGACTGAAGGATTCTGAGAAGAAGGCTCCATGAAACACCAGAGGGTATGCTCACATTCTGGCAAAGAAAGTAATCTGGCCCACTTATTCCTAGTCTGAAATCTTCTTGACAATCTTTCAAGTGAGGTTGGGGCCTCTGTGCGATAGCTTTTATCACCTGAATTTTATTTGTGTGGGGAATAAACACAGGTCAACAGTGTTGGAGATGTCACGCTTCTGAGAAAATACTGGGGCTGATAGAGAGACCCACCTGGACAGTGGCTATTTCTAAGAAGCCAACAAAACAAAAGCTTGCTTTGCAAAGAGATGCTTTTCCAAATTGGTACTTATTGGGTACAGTTGGTACCACATCACTTTTTGCTTGGAACAGTAAGCCTGTGTGTTTTCTAGGAACTGTATGCTTCCGCCTCCCAGGAGGTGACTGGACCACTGGCTTCAGCACACCAGTGGGTAAATATGACGGATGTGACCGTCTGGCTTAATTCCACACACACAGTAAGTGTCACTGAGTCACACTGGTTATGTTGCAAGGGTAAAACTCTGGGTTGATCTCATTATTTTCAGCTTAACTTCAGTTTCTTTCTTGTTTTTGTTTTGTTTTTAAAATCTTTCTTTTAGGCAAAAACATGTAAACCAGCATTGGGCTACAGTTTTGCAGCTGGCACAATTGACGGAGTTGGAAGTCTCAATTTTACACAGGGTGAGGTGAAATCTGATGAAACCTGTGGTTCCAGATCCTGAAGCATCAGGCTGTGCTCCTTAATAAGGATTTCCTGAAGTCAACACATTTATTACTTTTATTTTTAAATTCAGGGGTCTGCTGGTTTTCTAGTTTTGTACATGACAACCTACATTTTCCAAGGATAGGTTTCTTTTGTGACTTAGCTTTTCATTAATCCCAATATGGTTTAGACAATTAAGTTCATGAACTCATCCTAGAAAAAGTGCTACATACCTCATTACTGAATGTCATCATGACTGTCACTTTCGAAGTACTGGCCTTGGGAAGCTACACACTGATGCCAGTGCCTGCTTCACCTTTCAAAGGAATTTTGGCACTCTTTTTCTGGAATGGCCATCAAAGCAGATGTCATACGAGGTCTGATAATTAAGTTTGCAAGCTTATGTTGGTGGCACTATACAAACAACTTGGTGAGATTTCATGACCTGGGTATATCAGAGTCTCACAGCTGTGTTCATGTCAAGGTGTGGTGTCATCTTGCTGAGTGGGGTTCATTATTGTTGTTGCATAGTTTTCTATGCTATAAAATGATAGCTTTGATGGCCATTCCTGAAAAAGAGTTCCAAAATTGCTTTGAAGGGTGGAACTGGTGTACTATGATGTTAGTACATAGCTTCCCAAGGGGAGGACTTCAAAGGTGACCTTAGCGATATTCAACACTCAGGTAGGTAGCACTTTTTCTAGGATAAGTTCATGAACTTCATTGTTAGACCTCCTACTGTAGCATGAAAGACAAAATCTCTTTGCATTTCAATGTATCAGTTTTAAATTGTGCTGGGCTGAGTTGAGGAGGTAGGGCGGGAGTCATTGTTCGACAATACGAACCTTCAACAATATGAATCGCTCTCCTATGTCGTTATCTGAGGTCTCTCTGATTCCTTTAACAGAGCTGTATTCCTCAGGGCAGGGGCTTTTAGGAGCTTAAAGCATGTGGCCTCAGGTCCTCTTCCTGCATGTATTTCCACAAGCTTGTGACTGATTATCTTAGCTTTTATATATTTTCACTCCAACGATCACAGTAATAATATACATTGTAAAATAGAAAACGTGGGAAAAACTTGATGTGTCCTACGAGCATCATTTTGCTTTTTTCATTCTTGTTTTTTATCTGAACAGTTGGCCCTGGAACAACATGGGAGTTGAGGCACTGACCCCTGCACAGTCAAAAATTTGTGTGTAACTTTTGACTCTGCCCAAATTTAACTATTATTAGCCTCCTGTTGACTGGAAGCCTGGCTGGTAACATAAACACATATTTTCTATGCTATTCGAAACTGTATTCTTAAAACAAAATAAGGTGGAGAAAAGAAAACACTATTAAGAAAATCCTAAGAAGGAGAAAGCATATTTGCTGTTTGTTAAGTGGAAGGGGATCATCACAGAGCTGTCCCTCCCCGCTGTCTTCACGTTGTGTAGGGCGACGGGGAGGAGGAAGAGAGGGGTTGTTTTGGCTTTCAGGGGTGGTAGAGGCAGAAGAAACTTCATGGATAAATGGACTTGCACAGTTCGATGTTGTCTAAGGGTCAAATTTACTTTGGAATAATTAATTTAAAAACTAATGAATATAGTTGTAAGTTGAAATACTGGAACCATGTTTCCTGATAATCTCTTATCCATTTTGGTCTAATGTTCTAAAAGAATAATTTCTTTTTTTTTTTTTAAAAAAAAAACAGGTTTATTGAAATAGCATTCATTCCCAATTCAATTCACCCATTCAAAGCATGCAAGTCAGTGGTTTTCAATAGATCTGAGTATATATATTAGTGCAACTATCACCATGTTTTTAGGTTCATGTATGTTGTTGCTTGGATTAGAACTTCATTCCGTTTCATGGCTGAGTAATATTCCATTGTATTGATATATGAGGTTTTGTCTATACATTTCTCAGTTAATTGCCATTGCATTGTTCCATTTTTTGGCAACTAAGAACAATGCTGCCATAAATATTCTTATACAATTTTTTGTGTGTTTTGTATGTTTTCATTTTTCTTCTTGGGTATGTATCTAGGAGAATTCCTGGATCCTAAAACTTTACATTAAATCATCTGAGGAACAGCTTGACTATTTCTAAAATGCCTGTACTATTTTATTGCCATGATAGTGTATAGGGTTTTGATTTTTCCACATTGTCACCAATACTGTTTATTGTCTGACTTAACAAACCTAGCCACCCTAATGTGAGTTATATCTCCTTGTGGTTTTGATTTGTATTTTCCTGATGATTAATTATGTCAAACATCTTTTCATGTGTTGATTGGCCATGTGTGTTTCTTCCTTGGAGAAATGTCTATTTACATATTTTTCTCATTTTTAAATTTGGGTATTTTTCTTTTTATTATTGAGTTGTGTTCTTTGTGTATTCTGTATACAAGTCCCTTATCAGATTTATGGTTTGAAAATATTTTCTCCCATTCTGTGGATAGTCTTTTTACTTTCTTGATTGTGTTCTTGGAAGCACAAAAATTTTACATTTTTATTAAGACCAAACTATCTATTTTTTTGTTGTTGTTACTCATGGTTTGGTGTCATAATAAGAATCTTTTGCCAAATTTGTTCTAATGAAAATTTACCCCTATTTTCTTCTAAGAGTTTTATAGTTTTAGCTGCTACCTTTTTGATTCATTTTAAGTTAATTTTCATATGTTGTGTGAGGTCAGAGCCTGCCTTTGTTATTTTTGCATGTGGCTCTTCACTTATCCAAGCATCATTTATTGAAAAGACTATTCTTTATGCATTGAATAATCTTGGCATATTTGTTAAGAATTAGTTGACCATAGACATATAGCTTAGCCTTGTGCCAATATCACTCTGTCTTGGTGACTGCTTGTTTTATAATAGGAATGTATGAGTCCTCTCACTTTGTTCTCCTTTTCCAAGATTGTTTTGGCTATTCTAGGTCCTTTGTAACTCCACATGAATTTTAGAATCAGCTTATACATTTCTACAAAAAAGTCAGCTGGAATTCTGATTGCTTTGAATTTGTAGATTAATTTGAGGAGTATTGCCATTTTAATATTACATCTTTTGATCCATGGACATGGGTGTTTTGCCATATACAGTAAAACCTCCACAGTTGACCACCTCTCTACACTGACCACCTCCTTACATTGACCTAATTTTCACAGACTCCTTAAGTTGACCTAATTTTCACAGACTGGACATGTACCACCTGTACATTACCAGTACGGTAGGCCTGGTTTTTTATGTTGACCACCTCTGTGTTTTCACCAGTTTATTACAGCCTTGTGGGTGGTCAATTTACAGAGGTTTTTCTGTATTTACGTCTTCTTTAATTATTTTCAGCTATGCTTTATAGGTTTTTTTTGGCCGGGGCTAGGTTTGAACCCGCCACCTCCAGCATATGGGGCCAGTGCCCTACCCCATTGAGCCACAGGCACCACCCCTTTGTAGGTTTTGTAGTATAAATTTTGTACTTCTTTGGTAAAATTTATTTCTATGTATTTTATTCATTTTAAATTTTTTCATTTCAAATTAATAAAGGGTACATATGATTAGGCTACATTGTCACATTTTTTAGGTATAAATGTCCAAGTTAAGTATTTTATTCTTTTTGTTGCTATTGTATGCTAACTTTATTTTTGGATTTTTCATACAAATATATAGACATACAATTAATTTATATATTGACTTTGTATCCTGCAACCTTGCTAAATTCATATATTCTATTTTTTAAAGGGTTATTATAGGGTGTTTTTCTTCCTCTTTCTTACTGTCTCTCTCTCTCCTTTCCCTTTCCCGTCTTTTCTTTTCTTCTGTTCTCTCTTCTTTTCTTTCCATTCTTTTCTTGACAGGGTCTTGTTCTGTCACGCTGGCTGCTGTGCAGTGGCCTAATCACAGCTCCCTGCAACCTCCAACTCCTGGCTCAAGTAATCTTCCAGCTTCAGCCTTCCAAGTAGCTAGCACTATAGGCATATGCCACTACATTTGGCTAATTTTTAATTTTTTTTGTAGAGACAAGTTCTTGAACTTCTAGCTTCAAGTGATCCTCTTGCTCTGGCTTGCCAAAGCACTGGGATTACAGGCATGAGGCACCACACCACGATTAGGGTTCTCAGTATATAAGATCATGTTACTTGTAGATAGACACAGTTTTAATTCTTCCTTTCCATTCTAGATGCCTTTTATTTATTTTTCTGGCTAGAGCCTTTAGATGATAAAGAGTGATATTTTGCAGTGTTCCTGATAGTAGGAGGAAAGTATTCAGTCATTTATCATCAAGAGTGATGCTAGCCATGGGTTTTATATAGATGCCTTTTATCACATTGAGGAAGTGACTTCAATTTCTACTTTGCTGAGTGCTATTATTGTGAAACAGTATTGGACTTTCATCAAATGCTTTTTTCTGTGTCTGTCAAGATGATCATCTGACTTGTAAAAATTTTATTAGTATGTTGTATTACATTTAATCAATTTTTGAATGTTAAACCTACCTTATATTTGCAGAATAAATCCTGCCCAGGCATGGTAACAATTCTTTCTATATGCTGCTGTATTCATTTTTATATTATTTTGTTGTAGATTTTCGTGTGCACCTTTGTAAGAGACATTGATCTGTGGTTTTCTTTTTTGTGATTTTTTATATAGTTTGGTATCAGGGTAATATAGTTCTTACAGAATAAGTTAAGAAGTATTCTGTCTTCTATTTTTGGAAAGAGAATTTGTAAAGTGGGTATTAATTCTTTGTTTGGTAGAATTCAGCAGTGAAATCATCTGAGCTGTGCTATTCTTTGTAGGTAATTTTCTTAAAATATTACCAATTCAATCTACTTCTTATGGGTCTATTTAGATGCCTATTTCAACTTGTCAGTTTTGATAGTTTGTGTCTTTCTAGAAATTTATCTATTGCGTCTAAATTATCTAATTTATTGGCATATGTTAGTTACTTATAGTATTTCTTTATAATTCTTTTTATTTCTTTAAAGTTGATAATAATGTCCTCTTTAATTTCTGATCCTAGTAATTTAAATCAGTCTTTCTTGGTCAATCTACCTAAAGGTTTGTCAATTTTGTTGATTTTTTTTTCAAGGAACCAGCCTTTGTTTTAATTCATTTTCTCTGTTGTTTTTTATACTCTGTTAATTCATTTTCTTTATAATATTTATTTCTTCCTTTTTGCTTTATTTAGTTTTAATTTGCTCTTCTTTTTCAGTGTCTTTAGGTAGAAGTTAGGTTATTGGTTTGAGATCTTCCTTATTAATATGTGTATGGGCATGTAGAGCTGTAAATGTTTCCCATTGAGGACTGCTGTCACTACATCCCGTAAGTTTGAATGCACTGTGTCTTCATTTTCATTCATCATTAAGTATTTTTGGATTTTCATACTTCTTCTTTGATCATTATCTATTTAGGATCATTCTGCTTAATTTTACATATTTGTGAGCTTCCCCAATTTTTTTCTGTTATTTATTTCTAATTTCATTTCATTGTAGTTATAAACATACTTTGTGTTATATTAAAACTTATTGAGATTTGTTTATAACCAGCACATGGTCTGTCCCAGATAATGTACCATGTACGCTTGAGGAGAATGTATAGTCTATTGTTGTTGGATGGAGTATTCTATAGGTTGTCTTTAAGTTCTAGTTGGTTTCTAGTGTTGGTCAAGTTTTCTACTTCTCTGTTAGTCTTTGCCTAGTTGTTCTAACTGTACATAATTGAAAATGAGTTGCTGAAAGTTCCACTATTATTATTGAATTATTTATTTATCCCTTTGTTTCTGTCACTTCTAATTTATGTTTTTAGTGCTCTGTTATTAGTTACGTAGATTATAATTGTCATATTTTTTATGTTGGAGTATAGATTCTTAATTCATAGGTTGTATAGTTAACAAAACTTTCCCCCCATATTATGCATTTTAGATTTGGTTTTTATTTTTTATTGCTTGTGTGTGTGTATATGTGTGTGTGTGTGTATAGATAATTCAGTAAGGATTCAGGAGAGGTTCTTTTAGGAATTACAAGTCAGACAACTGGCATTACAAGTTGGAGGAGTCATTTTTAGTTTCAAAACAAGAAAAGGGTGACTTAGTTCATAAATCTACAATTAATTATGCCAGATGATTTTATTTGCAACATGGATGAGCAAAACTGATAGAAACAAAACTTTAATGATATTTGAATAAAATATCTCTGTTATCCTCTTGACAACACTGAGGACCTAATGGCTCTTCTTTTGTGATGCATAGGAAATTCTGCCTTTTCTATTATTCAAACTTTTTAGAATCATTGAACAGCAACTTTAATAAAATCTATGAAACTCTTAAAAAGATTATTGTACAATATTTGTCAGAATAATTACTTAAAGGAATTACGTTAATCATAGCATTTCTAATAGGGACATCAGAAGGGGATCCATTTTGGGATACCATTCGGGACCAGCTCCTGGGAAAACCATCTGAAGAAATCAAAGAATGTCATAAGCCAAAGCCAATTCTTCTTCACACTGGAGAGGTAATGCATTTTCATTATCACAATCAAATTGGTATGTATAACTGTCAGATAATGAAAAGTAAATATCTACTGAGATGGAAGGCTTTATTTAGATATTTTAAAATCTACTTTTCAATATTAAACATATGGATGCTGAGGGTGGAGCAATATGATGCACCAAAAGGATCATTCTGATCTTTCCTAGTACTAGTGAGGAATAAAAGAGAACCTAGCCATACCTGGTGGGGGATGTTACCTGGAGTTGTAGCTCAGGGTGCACAGTGAGGCGATGGTATACAGGAGAAAGCATGTGATCCTGAGGGGTGGAGATCTGACTAACTAGGCAAGTGATTGGGGGTTGGCTGGAATGGCTAGCCCCCTTAAGGGCTGGGATGGGAGGAAGCCTTTCTGCAGTTTTTGGTTTTTGGAGGATGCTGCACATCAAGTGGAAAGTTTAGAATAGTGGGCAGACTCGAATAGTATACAGCAGCCATATTTGAGTACTGGTTGGAGTGGATTTGCCATCAGTTTGATGGCTGGCTGGGAAGCCATATTGAGGTGGTCCCAGCTGCCAGGGGACTGCCATTGTAGGAAGATCATTAGAAGGTTGTGAGGGTGGGCCTCTTAGCAGAGACCTAAATCATAGTCATCTTTGTTCTGCCTGCTGGGATCAGAACTCCATTTTTGGGACACGCTGAGAAGCTCCACACTCCATGGGAACTCTTGTCAGGGGATACTGAGAGAACCTCTGGAGGATTCTGGAGAGCTTGAAGATCCTAAACTGGAGGGATCTGAATCCTGAGGAAACAATCAGGTGATCACTGAGGGCAACTAAAGTAGGAACCAGGACCATGTGTGGAAAATAGAGAAGAGGTTGTCAGCTGTGCTCTCCATCCCATAAAAAAAGCACAGCACCACCTGGTGTCCTTGTAATATGTTACAACAGGAAGAAATAAAAGAGGAAATCATTAATTTCCTTGAACATAATAATGAAGGCACAAGCTACCAAAACCTGTGGAATATAGCAAAAGCAGTCCTGAGAGGAAAATTTATCACTTTAGATGCTTACATCTGAAAAACAGAAAGAGAGCGTATCAAAAAAACTCATGAGCCATCTTATGGAATTGGAAAAAGAAGAACAATCTAATTCTAAACCTAGCAGAAGAAAAGAAAGAAGTGGTATTAAATCAGAGATGAATGAATTGAAAACAAAAGAATCAATCAAAAAATTAACAAGACAAAAAGTCATTTTTTTAAAAAAATAAAATGGATAAACCTTTGTCCACATTAACTAGAAACAGAAAAGTAAAATCTCTAATAATCTCTATCAGAAACAATAAAGGGGAAATAACAACAGATGCCACAGAGTTACAAAAGATGATTTTTTTTTTTCTCTATGCCCAGAGATTTGACAATGTGGAGGAAATGGATTAATACCCAGAATCACACCCTCTCCCTAGACCTCTTGAACAGAATGATTTCAGGAACTGAGATCAAAGAAACAATATAAAATCTCCCAACAAAA
>CAUYRH010107254.1:0-12793 GCA_963574655.1 Perodicticus potto | reverse complement strand
TTATAATTGATTTTTTAAAAATTCTTTTATCTGTATGCACCAAGAACGCCTGATTGAAAACTGACTGTATTTTGTTTTCCTACCTGCGATTCTTCAGGTACCTGCCTCATGGAGATTTGCCTAGGGCTTTCTCTTTTGGGTGTCTGTTTTTTTATGACCCCGTGGTGGATCTAAGGCACTATAGTTTTAAAACATAATCAATTCAAGTGTCTTGCCCACAATGAAGGATCCCTTGTTCTTTTCTTATTAATTAGTTTGAGTTCTCTGTAGGTTCTAGTTATCAAACCTTTGTCAGAAACATAACCTGCAAATATCTTCTCCCATTCTGAGGGCTGTCTGCTTGCTTTACTTACTGTGTTCTTGGCTGTGCAGAAGCTTTTTTAGTTTGATGAGATGCAGCCCAATTCATAATAGCCAAGTCATGGAAGCAGCCCAAGTGCCCATCAACCCACAAATGGATTAACAAATTGTGGTATATTTACATCATGGGATATTATGCAGCCATTAAAAAAGACGGAGACTTCACATCTTTTGTTTACCTGGACGGAACTGGAACATATTCTTCTTAGTAAAGTATCTCAAGAATGGAAGAAAGCATATCCAATGTATTCAGTACTATTATGAAAACAATACATCATCACCCATATTTTCATAGGAATGATAAAACACAACTATAGCCCAGAATGAAGGAGGGGAAAGGAGGGTGAAGGGAAGGGAGTGGGGGGTGGAGGGAGGGTAATTGGTGGGACCTCACCTATTGGGCATAATGCAAGGGTACATGTCAAATCTATTAAGAGTAGAGTATAAATGTCTTAACACAACAAATAATTAAGTGAAGTGAAGGCTATGATAATCAGTTTGAAGTAAGCATTCCAAATTGTACATAAAATCAGCACATTGTACCCCATAAATGCATTAATGTACACAGTTATGATTTAATAAACATTAGAGAAGGAAGAAAAAAATTAAAAAATTAAAAAAAACACAATCAAAAATACACCAATAGGCTCGGCACCTGTAGCTCAGCAGCTAGGGCACCAGCCACATATACTGGGGCAGGCAGGTTCAAATCCAGCCCAGGCCTGCCAAACAACAATGACAACTACAACCAAAAAATAGTCAGGCATTGTGGCAGGTGCCTGTAGTCCCAGCTACTTGGGAGGCTGAGGCAAGAGAATCGCTTAAGCCCAAGAGTTTGAAGTTGCTGTGAGCTGTGACACCACAGCACCCTACCAAAGGGCAACAAAGTGAGACTCTGTCTCAAAAAAAAAAAAAAAAAAGAAAAGAAAACACCAATAACAAAAGCAGGTTTTCTGAGGCATTATTGAAAATGGAAAGGGCTGGAAGAATTGATGTGGGGTGTGGAGGTGGGAGCGGGCCAGACCTGAGGGAAGAGGTGAACAGCATGGGAAGAAAAGCAGCAGCAAGTTCCTCACACAGTGCCCACCTCCTGCCTCTGCTGCCCCACAGCACCTTGGAGAGAAACAGAACACGTGAAAATTAATCCTAATATTTTATTCTAATTTAAATATTAGTATTAATTTCACTTAAGATTGTAGCACAAGCAATGAAAATTCTCTATAAACATCACTTTTTAAATTTCCGATTAATATGAGGGCACAAATGATCATTTTAAATGGCTGCTTGCTGTATGGAACTAACACAATTTACCACAATCATTTCTCATTCAGCAGAAATTATAAATTGTTTTTATTTTTCATGTTTACAAATAATGCTATAATTATCTACATTTTAGATAATTTTCCTAGGATAGATTCTAAGAACTGGAAGTCCCAAATCAGACAATATTAACGTTTTGGAGTTTTTTAACATATATATAATTAAAATGTAATATAAGCATATAATTTTGATTTAAACTTTAAACAAATGTGCTGAAATATTACATAGTTGCTGTTTGTTAACTGAATACTTAAAACAATATCTTATTGTTTTATTTTATATTCATCTAATTACTTTTGAGAGTAAAATTTTTTAATGATTCTTAGAAAATTCTCTGAATTGCTCACAACTTTTCCTTTCCCACAATTTTTTTTTTTTTTTTGCAACCTCAAACTCCTGGGCTCAAGCAATCCTCCTGCCTCAGCCTCCCAAGCAGCTGAAACTACAGGCACCTGCCACCACAGCCAGCTAACTTTTCTATTTTTTGTAGAGATAGGATCTTGCTGTGGTGCTCAGAATGGTCTCAAACTCCTGGTCTCAAGCTATTCTCCCCTCTTGGCCTCCTGAAAAGGTAGTGCTAGGATTATAGGGTTGAGCACCACACTGGCCTCTTTTATTAAATTTAAGTCTCTCTATATTTTTTATTGATTTGTATGATCTATATATATACTAAACATAATACTACTTTAGATATCTGTTAAAAATATTTTCCTACTGTGTTACATGATTTTTTATATTATATTCTTTTGTTTTTAATTTTTTGTTTGTTTTGTTTTGTTTTAAATTTTTAAATGGAAAAGTTTTAAAATTTTTTCTTTGGTTAGTCAAATCTCTTTCTTTGGTTAGTCTTCTCTTTCATTGCCTTTGTGCTAACAAATCTCTTCCTATCTCTGGATCAGATAAATGTTCACTTATATTTATATTGTTCTGTTGTTTTTAACATTTAGTCTTTTAATCCATCAGAAAATAGGTGGGCATTTAGTAAGAGAAAGAATTCTAAACTTGACTATTTTCTAATTATTTTAGAAATAATCATCAAACATTCTTACCCTTTGTTATCGATTTGATTGCCTCCTTTGTTAGGTATTACATTTTTTATATCAAATAATGTCTCTTAATTCTCTATGTACTTATCTACCAGTACTACACAGATATAATTGCTATAGCTTGATAATAAATAATATAAATAACTTTAAACGGAACCTAGTAAGGTTGTTTTAGCCTCACTATAGTTTTTTCAGCATTTTCTTTATGTTGTTCTATTATACCCGTTAATTCTTCTAAGTGATGCTGAAAAAAGACTTTGACAATTTCCAAAGAAAAAAATCCGCTGCAATTTGAATTGTAATTTCATTAAAACTATAAGCTAAATTAGGAAAACTTGACATTTTCAGATTTTTTGTGCTTCTCTTCAGGAACATTTTAGATGTCTATTGTGCAAACACTTTTATACCTTTCAGTGGAATTTTGCAATTTTCTCCACAGAGATTCACCTGTTTCATTTTAGTGTTAATCATAGACATTTTCTCTTTTTTGTTGCTGTTATGAATAGAATTTTTATTGTAACTGCTAACTGATTACTGCCATAGAGATTAGCCACAATAATTTTAACCTGGAAAACTTGTAAAGCAAGTATTACCAGTGAAACCACCTACATTAATGTTAAGGGGAATTGTGGTACAGTCTGATGTCTATAGCTGTATAGAGACAGCAAACAGCTCACCAGCCATTGTTCACTAACTTCTCTATCTAAAGTTGGAGGCGGCCTGTGGGACTCAGCCCTAGACCCTGTGGGATCTGGTTCTTACTCCAAGTAGATGGTCAGAACTGAATTAACTTGTAGGACACTCAGCTGATGTCAGAGAATTGGTTGATGTGGGAGGAAAAATTCATCCATCTGGTTCTGTGTTGCACTGTGTGTGAAAGTAGGAAAAACACTGATACGTTGTTAGCTTTGTAAAGAACTAGGGTATTTGGATTCCACATGGTTGGCCTAGAAGTCCAGTACCTACAGATGTATTTTGACAGGCACATAATTCTAAAAAATTGGCAAACGGTTAAAATCAATAGGTCTCATCATAAAATCTGATCATTGACTCCTCTTGAAAAATGGTAGATCTAGGAGCACTGGAGTATATTCTGGGGATTAGGCTGCCCTCTCCCCGCTGTCCTGTTCTGTTGTTTTGTTTTCTTTCTCCTCTTACCAAGTTGTGATTGTTAAACTCAATGGCCAGGACCCCAGCCAAACTGGCCAGTCTTTCTGGTGGAAGCACTTTTGACTGCCTGGGGCATCCCCAGTGTGAGCTGGCAGAGGTTCCAGCTGCAATGAGTTTGCAGCACTGAGCAGCAGAGAGCCTGGAAGATATTTTTTATTTCCTTTGGTCGCAAAGCATCACTAATAGAATTTGCAAACACTTGGATTCATCTAATCCGTTAAAATCTCTAATCTCTAAAGGCCAGCAATGTAAACAGAAGCTGGGAAGATGATGCCAAGGGTTAAAAGGACAACTGATCACATTTTTGGGCCAGTCCGGAATATCCACCTTGAAATATAACAATAAACAGAAATGCACTAACAATGCTACACCCCATAATGCCGGCCTCTAGCCTAAATTTTTTTTTTTTTAATTTCCCAGATTGTCTCCCACCCTACCATTTACTATTAAAAGCTGTTTTGTCAGGGCTTTTCTGTGTTAAATGTGTACATCTTTATGAAAAAAAAATAGCCCATACTAGAGTAATTTTCCTGCTCAAATGAAGGTAGTCACTGGACTGAAAATTCGCTAGGGCATTCAGATCCCAAGAGTCATCAATTTTTCTGCTTAATATGTACAACTGACCAATGAAGTCCAAATGACCAGCAAGCCCTTCGACAAAAGAATATACAAATGTTAAGAGCAGTCACACCTGGCTGATGGAGCACCCAGTGAGGAAAGGTGAGCAGGCTCCCGCCATCCGAGCCAGGGCCGAGAAGCAGCCTCCTTCACCCTGACAAGTACAAGTTGTGGTAACTTTCATTTTTTAACAGCTTGTACAGGAATTTCCCCCATCATCAAAGAAAGGCCCAAAGTCCAAAATCTTGATCCTGGTCTGAAACCCAAATCTCTTGAAATCAACAGCACTCATCAGAATCTTTATTCCACCCGAACTTCATGGACACCTTTTATATAAACCCTCCAGGGTCAACGGGACAGTCTTAAATCATTGGGGTTATGTAGGTGTGTCCAAATAACCTTTCTTCTTCAGTAACAATGGGTTTGGCTGGAGCAAGCCGAACAAAAGGGAAGATAAAATGGTGATGTCCTGGGAAAACCAGGCAAAGTGCTAAGGTAAGAACATAAGGCTCCTAACATTGGATACTTTCCAATAATAAGATAAACCCATCTCACTGGAGTCTTACGGGAATGGGGTAATCAAAATTATGCTATGGCCTATTATGCATAGAATGATGAACAGATGTTTTCAGTCTCCTCCAAGGAGCCAACAAGTAGGAAAGGGCACGCACTGCAGCATAAAATATGTAATAGTGTTTCTGCAACTTTAATGAGCGTCGGCATCACCTTCTGAATCATTCTCCTTTCAGGGTGGGGCCCCAGAATTGGCAGTTTGTAACAAGCACTCTAGGCAACTCAAATAGAGGTCTGTGGACCATACTTACATAAACGCACGTGAACCCTGCATAGACGTGAACAAGAAGGAAGAACTCGATAGAAGTTGGGAGCTAAATCTCTAGAGTGAAATGGTGGACATGACCGAGGCTCCAAGGCCTTCAGAAGTAGAAGAGGAATCCCGCTAGCCTAGTAACCTCGCACAGGAAAACCACAGGGAGGAAATTTCAAAGCAAAGAGGCTTTTTCTGTAGAATAAAATCTGGCTATATCAGCAGGAAGCCACGTGTAGAAACTATAAAGGAAAGAAGAATTCACGTTTCTTTGGGCATGATTTTCTTCGTGAATAAAATATTAGCCTAGAATTTCAAAGTGCCCCTGTCTTAGTCATCTGTTGCCAAACTTAGGAGCTTGAAACAACACAAGCTTATTATCTCAGTGTCTGAGGATCCTAAGTCCAACCTGGCAAGGAAGGATTCTGTGCTCAGAGTCTCACTGGGCAGCCTGAACTGAAGTTCTGAGAGTTCAAGGTCATCCTCTCTTATGAACTGAATTGTGTCCCGCCCCCCAAATTCATGCTGTTAACGGAAAAAAACAAACTCTGTAAAATTGAACTATATTTGTTCTAGGCCAAATATGAGTTGGCCTAGGAACTACAGCCGGAAAACAGTCTCAAAATATCCAGAGAAAGCGTGCCCAAGGCTGTCAAGTTATAGTTTGATTTTATACATGTTAGGAAGACAGGAATTACAAGTAAAATCATAAATCGATACATGGAAGGTATATATTGGTATGTTCTGAAAAGGGGGAACATGTCAAAGAAGTTCATAGGTGAATTCAGAGGTTCTTTAATTTGCAATTGATTAAAGGAGTAAAGTGGTGTCTAAAAGCTTAGAGTCAGTAAAAAGAAATATTTTAAGTTAAGAATAAGTCTACTAATTAGATCTCCTGCTTTACCCTGCAAGCCCTCTACTAGGCATCTACTCGGAAGAAAAAAGATCATTTTATCATAAGGACATTTTCACTAGATTGCTTATTGCAGCTCAATTTATAAATTGCCAAGATGTGGAAACAACCTAAATGCCCATCAACTCAGGAATGGATTAACAAACTGTGGTATATGAACACCATGGAATACTATTCAGCCATAAAAAAAAGATGGTGACTTCACAACTTTTGTATTCACCTGAAGTTGAAGGATGAAGTTGAAACACATTCTTCAATTCTTTGTATTCAGGATGAAGTTGAAACACATTCTTCTTAGTAAAGTATCACAAGAAAGGAAAGGCAATTATCCAATGTACTCCATACTAATACAAAGCCAGTACATAATCTAATGCGTGCCCACATAGGAGAAAAACTCATTGCAATTCAAGTTGGGGTGAGGGGTAACAAGGGAGGGGCTGAGGAGGGGGGTGCTCCCACTGAATGGGCACGGGGTGGAGGTGTTTGGCACACCTTTTGAGTGCAGGACATAACAAATTCAAATGTTTTGACCTGGTTGTTTGTACCCTCCTATTAACCTAAAATAAAATTAAAAAAAGAAGTCTACTAATTGTAGAGCCCATAGAGCTGCTTGAAGTGATTTGTTAAGCAAATTGATCACCTGCAGGCATGACTTAACCCTTGCCTTGCATGGCATTAGGTCCTATTTATAATTTGGTATCTTATTGCCACAAAAAGTCTGTTTAGTCAGTCTTCTGATCTCTGTTTTAACATTAATGCTGGTCAGATGTTGTGTCTAAACTCCTAAAGGGAGAGGGTATAAGGAGGTGTGTCCAGCCCCCCTTCTCCTCATGGCTGAGAACTCAGTTTTAAGGTTTTTCTGGGGTCCTCTTGGCCAAAAGGGAGTCTTCAGTTGGTAGGGGGCTTAGAATTTTATTTTTAGTTTATAATACATTGAAGCCTTAATCCCCAATGTGACAATATTTGAAGATAGGACCTTTAAGGAGGAAGACTAGGGTTCTTACAAGAAGAGGAGAAGACACAAACGATAATCTCTCCCCTACCACCTTCACATGCTACAGACAGAAGACAGGCTATATGAGGACAGAGCAAGAAGGTGGCTGGCCGCAAGCCCAGAAAAGAAGCCTTACCAGAAACCAACCCTGCCAGAACCTTGATTTTGGACTTCCACCCTCTAGAACTGAAAGAAAATAAATTTCTGTTGTGCAAGTTCCCCAGTCTACAGTATCTTATTATGGCTTCCCAAGCAGACTAATACATCTTTCAAGTTCATATGGCTGCAAGACCATGGTCCTGTTTCCTTGCTGGCTATCAGCCAGAAGTTTCTCTCAGCTCCTGGAGGTCACCTCCATTCCTTGCCATGTGATTCCTGGCATCTTTGATCAGTATTGGAGAAATTCTTATACATTGTATCATCCTCATTCTTCAAATCTTTGTCTTTCTTTGTCTCTGACCTTTAGATTCATATTTAAAGGACTCATATGATGAAGTCACGCCCACCCCAACAATCTATTTTAAGGAGACCTTTAATTGGAGCTTAAGATACATCTGGACCTTAACTACATCTGGGAAAATTTCTCTCAACAGTACTTACATTAGTGTTTGACTAAACAATTGGAAGAAGGTGTGGGTATCCCAGGGTGCAGGAATCTTGGAGACTATTATTCTGCCTACTGTATACTTCAAAAAAGTCATCTAAGCTCTATATTTTCTAATTTTATGAAAGAAAGTTCTTCACTTATTATTTTCATTTTATTTAAAAAGGTATGTTCCTAGGAAACCTGGACATATTACATTGTGCCATCATAAAGTTTCTAAAGTTTTTCCCATAAAAAAGAAAAATTAGGTTGGGCATGGTGACTTGCACTTGCACTTTGAACTTGGCCAAGGCAAGAGATTCACTTGAGGCCAGGAGTTTGAGACCAGCCTGAGCAACATAGTGAGACCACCAACTGTACAAAAAATAGAAAGATTAGCTGGGCATGGTGGTGTGCACCTGGAGTCCCAGATAGGGCTGAGATCCACTCATTTACGTCTCCAGATAGTACCATGAGTAGGCACCAGCTCTATTTTACAGCAGAGAGGATAACATCAGAAAGCATCTTGCCCAAAGTCATAAGTGTCAGAACTGGATCTCATATTCTAACCTACCTAGAGTCAAGTCTTGGTCCTTTCCATGTTTAATTGTATCCCCTTTGTAAGTGAGAGAAAAATAAACTAGAGGCTACTCAGCAGAGCCTGACCTTGGTAATTAGTAGGACACACTCAGTGCTCTTACCTCCTTTCTCTACTCCCTTCCTCACCTCCACCCTTTTCTGTATTACCTCATCCCAGACTCTTATTATTATTTTTTTTGCAGCATCTACATATAAAAGAACCCATCTTTTATACTTTGGGATACATGCAGATAATACTTTAACTTTCTAGGGATATGCACTTTGAAGCCTCATTCCAAATTGCAGAATAAATGACTTCTCACCAAGGCAAAGGAATTTTAGGGAAAACCAGAAGGAAACTGGTGGGAAAGACTTCAAAAGTTTGCCATAGGTTGTCAACTCACATTTCTCTGGCTCTCTGCAATTAGATATCTAATAATTTCCTAAATAGAAATTTTTAATATACATATTAAAAATTGTTTCTTATTTTCAGAACAACTGGGAATAATGAGAATAAAATATTATTCCAGTCTTCTGTCTTAGGGCTTCTTCAACTTCCCAGTACTTGTCATTGAAATCATCCTGAAATGTTAACCAAAACAATACCCCATTATTCTGCCTGTAGTCACAACATTACAACTTTGGCCTATGATATACACTGGTATAACTTGTAGAATTTTTCTCTAGGCAGAGAAACACTTGGTGTTCTCAGCAAAGCCAAACAACTGGCCTTCCTGGATGTTGGCTTGGGGCCCCTGTTTCTTCTGCTTCCTCTTCTGCTTCAGAATCGTCATCATCATCATCATCACCTTTATCATGATGCACTTACTGGGAGTCAAGCATTTAATGCACACAATCTTTGGTTCTCACACACCAGAGCAACCTAAGTAATTGCTAATCTCCTCACTTTATCATGAAGAGCCTGAGACTCAGGGAGCTTGTATCAGCTGCTGAGAGCACTGCTGCTCTGGGCCTAAGATTGACAGTCCTGGGTCTAAAACCTGCACCCTTGTCCACCTGCCTCCCATCTCACTGCAGTCTAAGGGGGATGTTAAATACAGGGGCCTTGGAGAAGAAAGCGACTTGTCTAGTTAAGGAACAAAATTTGATGACTGTGGTTCTCTGGCACCTGGTTTCCCTGCTCTGTCACCAGCCTAGTGCAGTGGCATCATCATAGCTCACAGCAACCTCAAACTCTTGGGCTCATGTGATCCTCCAGACTTAGCCTCCTGAGTGGCTACACGAGCAGCCCACCAGGACCAGCTAACTTTTCTAGTTTTTGTAGAGCCAGGTCCCACTCTTGCTGAGGCTGGTGTCAAACTGCTGAGCTCAAGGGATCCTCCTGCCTCAGCCTCCCAGAGTGCTACGACTACAGGCGTGAGTTAATCTTTATGGACTACTATCTCCAACAGGTATGTGGAGGAGTAGGCAATAAAAAGGCACTTGTGTCAGACATACATCAAACAGTAAATGTTCAAAGTGATTATTCAGTAAATGGGTGCTTTGTTTCTGTCTTCTCATTTTTGCATACAGCTCATCTTGGCTTATAGTCACTCCTTCTTATACATATTTACTCCTTCTTTTTACATCTTTTTATAGAACATCTTTTTATATTCTACTTTTTTGTTACAGTCCCTCCTTTTGACGTTAGGAAGAGAAAGTGCTGGCGAGTGTTTCTGCGAGCTGCGCGCGCCACCCTGTGGCTGACTATGGAACTGCAGACGTGCATCGACACAACCGTGCTTAAGGCTTTGCTAATCACAACTAACAGATCCAAGATAAGAAGCAATTTCTGGAAAAACAGTTCATTCAATCCTAACGTGTTTTTACCTTTGGCTTCTTAGCTGAGTGAAAGATCAAAAACAGATGGATGGTGGGGCCTGGTTGGTAGCGCTGTGGGCTGGGCAAGGCTTGGAGCTCAGCCTCTGCGGTCTCCGTGCGCTGAGGGTCTCTGAGGACACTTACCGGCCGGACCACCTCCTTCACCTGCTGTCAACGTCCAAGACCGCTGCTCCTGCTGAGCCTGCCCAGACGATCTCATCCTTGCTCGACCCGTTTCCAATTCCTTGAAGCACATAGAACGCACATCCCTCACACTCATTATCTTTCCCCCGAACTGGCTCGGTCGCTGGTGATTACTCTCCGTGCAGATGGCGCCACCATCTGGTCATCTCAGGAACTACATACCGGTCCCTGGCCGCCCCACAGGCTCACATCCTGGGTCCTCCGGCCCAGGCGACCCCTTGACGGTCCTTTACTGTTCACAGTCCCAGTTTCTCTCTGCTGCCTCTATTACTACTAGAGCCCTAACTGATTTTCCTGTCCATGTTATCAATACACTTTTGCAAATCTGTGCTCCTTGTACACTTCTTTTGCTGAGTTTTATTAGACACTTCAGATAGGCATAATTGAGGTGGGAAATAGAATATTCCTTACAATAAATAAAAGACCAACCAAAGATCTAAATGAAAATGTAGATTACAGGTGTATGTATGGTATAAATGTATGCATGTGTAAGCATTTCACGTTGTATATCAAAGCAGTACCCTAAACCCCATAAATGCATCAATGTACAAAGTTATGATTTAATAAAAAGTAATTTAAAAAATGAATGTATGTGTGTCTGTAATACAGGTACACACACACAGCCAGACAGACATATCAGAGCAGAAGAAACTTCTTCATACAAATACATAAGCCAAAGGAGAAGGTTAATAAACTTGACCAATTTTAAAATTAAATAAAGAAAAATAATGTAATAAAAGTGTTTGGGGGCTTTCTCAGCCAAATACCAGGGGATATGTGCTTTCCTTTGACATTTTTTTTTTTTTGAGACAGAGTCTCAGTTTGTCACCCTCGCTAGAGTGCTGTGCCATCACAGCTCACAGCAACCTCCAACTCTTGGGCTTAAGCTATTCTCTTGCCTCAGTCTCCCAAGTAGGTGCCCACCACAACACCGGGCTATCCTTTGCCATATTTTAAACAAATATAAATATATGGCATAAGAAAAAACAATTCAGAATTCTAAGACACAGACATCGATCCAAATCTACTGCTCAAATTATTAACATCTACTCAAAATGTATTAAGCAATAATCGGTTCTCATAAGAACTGCTTTCTCAGCCTTCTGCTGAAAAGGGCTCTTTTCATTGAAATGTCTGAATGGCAGAGACCTCTTTCCACTCACGTTATGAAGGACCAGCAGAGAGGTTTGCTAAAGGCCCAAGGATAAGAACTGCTCCTTCTTGCCCAAGAGTTACCCGACTCCCTATTATATTCAAGTTAATAAGAGGGATGAGATGAAATGACAACTTTTCTTACTTGGGTCACTTAAACCCAAGCTTCTTCTATTTTCTAAATAGTAATATTACAGAGTAAAAATTTCACAAAGAGCAAAAGACTTGAGAAATTTGGAGTATATTTTACTCTTCTGTTCCTTTCTCTTCTTGAATAAATTCATTTTGGGGGATGAAATTGCTCAGCTCTTGCTCTCAGGAGAGACAGCCTAACAAGGCCCTCTCTCTCCGGGTAAAAGAAAGATCGTCAACCATAAAAGGCAAAGCAAGGGTCATGACCTGGCCATGCGGGATTTTTCCAGAAAGAGTCTCCTGACACAGGTATCAAATTATCAGCTTTAATAATCACCTCCCCACAAGCCCTGAAGGCCCCCTCAGAGGTCTGACCTGCCTCCACCTCCCGCAGACGTAACACTGAGAAATTATACTAGAAAGCCAAGGAGCCCAGAGCAGTGAAACTGACCACACACAGCCTAATAAGGTCTGTAGAAAGCAGGGACAAGAAATCCTGCCAATTCCTGACAGTGACCTCTGTCTAGACAGAAAAGCTGGATCCAACCTCCAGATTAGCCCCTCCATGAAAACAGGAATCATAGGAAGGAAGCACCTGTCACGACAGCAAAAATAATAATGGAGAAGTCTTTCTGTCACCACTACCACCAGTAACAACTTCCCCATCCTCTCCACACACAGACTTTCCTCCTTTACCTCAGGGTCGAAACTCCCAAGTCCGCCGTGAACTTGGAACATGGCGTCTCTCTCAGTCTCGCTTCCTCTTTCTTGAGACCTCTCCATCTATACCGACCTCCCCTGGCCTCACGGGGCTGAGATTTTTACACTTAAAGGCTCTGAAAAGTGTAGGACAACCCACTTATTGCACAAGAAGATAGGGACAGGGGAGAGGGAGGGAAGGGGAGGGAGAGGGAGGGTGGGGGGAGTGAGGATCGAGGGCGGGATCACACCGGTGGTACATATTTGAAGGGTTAGGAGAAAACTTCTAAATACGGATCAAAATTGTTCTCACAAAGTAATGAGAAAGTCTCTTGAATGTTATCGCAATCAGGTTGATGAAAATATCTCTGATTGT